>LNAC01000999.1:12254-28171 GCA_002007465.1 Ailurus styani | reverse complement strand
GCCGGGCGGGAACCCTGCGCCTCTGCGCGCGCCTCCCGCTCCCGTGCGCTCCGCCCGGCTGGCCTGGGGCTCCGGCCGGCGACCCCTCAGGGTTCTAGAATGTGCTGCACCCCGCAGTTTGTGAATGCAGAAAGGGAAGCCGCGGGAGCCCCTGCCCAACTGGCGTCTTTTCCCTTTGGGGAGGGGCTGCACACCGGGCCTTTCAGCAGACTGTGGCCTTATGGGAACTCTGGAAAACTGGGTGGACACAGGTGGTGCTTCCTCTGTGTGTGTGTGTGTGTGTGTGTGTGTGTGTGTGTGTGGAGGGGCGACAGGCGCCTCTCTGCACGTCAACTCACTAATTCTCACAACTCTGACAGTAAAAGCTTCTATGACCCTCTTTCAGATGGGGACACCGAGGCACAGGGAAATGGAATAAATGGCCGGTGAGTGACAGGTCAGGATTTCAGGCCTGCTGCTGGGGCTGGGGGCCGGGCCAGGTGAGGTCGCAGACAGTGGTGGCAGGTGCCTGTTCTCAGCCGTGCTCGGCCGCACATGCTGAGGGCTGAGGGCAGGGAGGGCAGCGGCAGGGAGGGCCAGATAGACGATGCTGAGATTTGGAGTGAAAAGATGCCAGCACTCTCCCACAACAGCCCTGGAATTAGTCTAAGGAGCTGGTCCTGGGTAAAGACAATGCACAAAGCCCAGCTCTCAGGTCTCCAAACACCGACTGCACAACAGGGCAGGGGCGGCAGGGCCTCAGAGCAGAACTCGAGGGCAGCCGCTGCTCTCTGACCGGGAGCTGAGATGACCGTGCCGCTGGCCGTGGACACAGTGCCCTGTCGGGTTGCATTAATGAGAACATAGCTCGTGGAGTGGCGGAGGGGACAGCCCCTGTGTGTGTGTCACCAGGAGGAGCAGACCCAGTGTGAGGGGCTTGTAGGGCAGGGCAGATAAGAACATCCGGGGAGCTGGGGAAGGGGGTGGGAAAGGCAGAGCCCCGTGGTCTGCTGTCTCTGGTGGCGACCCAGGTGGGCTTATCTGCCGCAGCTCCAGGGGTAGAATCCGGCCAAGGGGAGGGATCGAGGGAGGGGCCTGCCCTCTGGGACAGTTGTCTCTGGAGCCCAGGCTGCTGGGTGGGAGGTAGGCTGGGGGCTTTTCGAGGGCCCAGAGCGTCCTGGGGGCTGCTGACCTGGCCAGGGGAAGCTTAGGTAGCTGTTCATTTGTTTGCTTTTAAATTAATAGTTTCTTCCTTTCTTCCCTTTTTTTTTTTTTTTAGGATTTTATTTATTTATTTGTCAGAGAGAGAGAACGTGTGGTTGGCAGGTGGGGTGGGATGGCAGGGGCGGCGGGACCTTCCCGGGTATCATATCTTGGCTGAGCTTCCAGCAACGACCCGGCCGTGGCCAGTCTGTCCCTTCCTGCCCAAATTGGCCGTGTGTGGGGTGCCACCGTCCGCACCCTCCATGCAGGGCAGCCTCTGACCCCGGGGTGCTGGGGGCAGACGCGGAGCTGCCGGGTTCTCCTGTTTCTCCGACTCCCCATCAGTCTCCCTGCGTGTCCATGCAGCTTTGGGGCCACAGTTATATTGGGATTCCATTTATGGGGAGCCCACCTGGGTGGGTCCGGGTGACAACGCCCTGTCCCTCGGGTCCCAAGCCTCTGCGTGGGTCACTGTCCCCACCAGCAGCCACGACAGCCTGGGGGCCCACTAAATACCCTGCTCAGCTCCATTCCCCACGAAATCTCTCAGCTCCAGCTCTGCAGGTCCTCTGTGGGGCCAGCGACCTTGGGATGGAGGCTGTAGGTAAATTTGGTGTCTACCGATGGCTCAGGCATCGTTGACATGGCTGACCTGGCGTTTTCTTGCCGTGAGCCACGTGTCTGGTCTCCCAGATCGCCAGGCCCCGCAGGACGACACCCCAGGGTGCCGAGAACCATCGGCAAGGTTCTCAGTCCTGAGCTGTGATGTCAGCATGAACGGTTCATCCGAGGGTCCGTCTGTCAGTCCCAGCAGGACTCCGGGACCTGGGCTACGTGATGGGTAGAGGTGCTCCGCTGTGGGGCCCGCTCCTCCCCTACGGCCGCACCTCCGACGCTGTCCCGTAGCTGCCCTCCTGTCCCCAGTCCCTCCTTTACCGGCCGTGCTCCGGCCCCCCCCCTCCTAGGAACGTGCCGAGCCGTCCCCACCACGGAGCCATCTGCCCGATGTGCCCAGGCCCCGCCGCGGAGGAGGCCCCGTGGTTCCCGGTGTTCCTAGTGGACTTGGGTCTGACAACAAAGTCGCCCCCCCTGCGCATTCACAAACAAACGCCGTGTTTGTCAACGTTTGTTTCCCTTCGCGTGTCCCCGCGTACGGAGCACGGGCTGTTTCTGTGCGGCGACCATGTGTCCTGTGATCTCGCTGAACGTCTGGGCTGCAGGTCCCCGGAGGCCAGGATGGGGGGCTGGACCCGGAGTCTCTGGGGACTCCAGTCCGAGTGGCCCTGGGTGTGCACAGGTCAGCAGGTGCCAGGGGGCGGCCCTGATTCGGGGGCTCTGAATCACGGGGCCCCAAGCAGCCTGGGGTTGGGGTCCAAGGAGAACTCACAGGGTCAGTCCTTTCTTCTGTCTGCCCGAATGTCACACTCGGGGGTGAGAGTGTCGGGCGACACAGCTGAGGTCACACCCTGCCTGGCTGCCTGTCTGAGTGTGCGGCCAGAGAGGAGCCCCCCCGGGGGGGGGTGGAAGTCCAGGCTCTGGCCCCAAGTCCCCTGTTTGGGCCGCTGGAAGCTGGCCCTGCTGCTCAGCCAGGGCCCCACTTCACCCCTACTTCTCCCCAAGGCTGGGGGGCCTCCCATGCTCCCGTCGGACAGGACGCTGGCCCGGGGGACCGCTGTGTGCGGAGTCTGTGGGGGGTTGTCTCATTGGGTGCCTGTCTCCAGCCCCTGAGCTGTGAGCAGGGCCTCCCGGACAGGACATCCTCGATGCCCCACTCCCGGCAGTGACGCGGAGGCATGGGGTGGGCGCCGTGTTGGAACTTGGGTGTCCCCGTCGGAAGGCCACATCCTGTGGTCAGAGGGCCCCGAGAAGGCGGGAGGAGGAGGGGCCGTAGTCGGGGGTGGGGAGAGAGAATGAGAACGGACTTTGTGCTGCCCACTGGCCTGTGGGCAGGGACCTCAGCTGCCCTGAGGACGCCCCTCGGGGTCTGGCCTCGCCCCCTGCGGTCGGGTCAGCCCGGGTGCTCTCCCCGGGGTGCACACTCCTGTCTCTGGGCCTGCGAGGTCTCCCCCACCCCCGACCTCTCTGAGTCGGCTCTGGGCCCTCGGGGGCAGATGCTCCTGCCTGCCCGTGTCTTCACCGGCCTCCCACATGTGTTAGAGCGAATGCTTTCGGGTTTTCAGTAGCTCCCCCCCCCCCCCCCCCCCCCGTTTCTAGGTGTGTGACACCTGCAAATACTTCTAATCCTGCTTTGCTACATGTCGCTACTTTAACGAAACTCAATGAAGTGTTGAATAGTGATGGGGCCGGGGGTGGGGGTGTCAGGCCTGAGTTGAATAGGGATTTTTACTGTTAGAGTTGAGGACGAATAACTGAAAAATATTTATCATTAAAAGGGAATGCTTTTTTTCTTTCTTTCTAAGTCGGCTCCACACCCAGCACGGAGCCCGATGCGGGGCCTGAACTCATGACCCTGAGATCAAGACCTGAGCCGAGATCAAGAGTCAGACACTCAACAGACGGAGCCACCCAGGTGCCCCGGGGAGGGATCTTTCACTCCTAGAATATTAAACAAAATTTCTTTCCCTGTCAGAAATGTTGATTTTTACCCAATAAGTTTTGTGATCTACTGAACACGTCACAGTAACTCGGCAGACCTCCCCCACCTCCCCGTCGGCTCTGAGGCCGGTCGGCCCCGGGTCTGGGGCACGTGGTTGGGGGGCTGGGGTGTGAGCCCCGGGCGTGCAGGCCGCGAATGTGCCGCTGAAGTCGGGTCGCCGGCCACGCGGGTACGTGCCCGTGACCCGGGCTGGGGCGCACGTGCTTCTCTGGGTCGGGCTTGGGAATTAGCGCCTTCCTCGCACCCTCACGGAGCCCGCGTTTCCTCTGTGTCCAGCCTCGGACCCCATATGTGGGGAGGACGGAAACGTGGCCCAGCCTCCCCGAGAGGACCGGCCGGGCCGGGAGAGGGGACCGAGGCCCCTGGAGAGCAGTGCGGTTCACTCCTGTCTCTCCAAGAGCAGGGACCTCGTCCCCGCAGGGGGGGGGTCGCAGTGCGACCACGAGGGGCTCGCGGGTCCTCCGCGCACACATCTGGCTCTGCTCTGGGTGTTTCGGAGGAAGTGTGTTGCCCGAAACTGCGTGTAAATCATGTCTCTGGAATGAACATCGACAGGAATTAGATTACCTGGGTGCTCCCTCGGCTTCTGAGCACTTAGAAGCTGCTGGGCTCCGTGGAAACACGTGGACCAGGCGGCGTGGCCGTGGGACTCGTCCGAGTGGGAGGACGCTGGCCCGGGGCTGTGACCTCTCCCCACGGCCGAGCCGGGCTGGGGGCGGTCGCCCAGGATGGACGCTGCTGAGCCGCCCCGAGGAGCAGGTCTTGGGTCTCACGTGGCCTCTGGTCTCTCCGTGGACCGTCCCCTCAAGGCCCAGAACTGACCACATCTGCGAAGACCCTCTTTCCAAATTAGACCAGATTGTGAGGCTCAGGTGGACAGGAACTCTGGGGGACCCTACTCAGCTCCCACATTCCTCAACCCCCCACGGGTGGGCTCAGTCTTCGTTTCTGGGGCCGACACCGAGCCTGCCGGACAGCAGAGGTGCCCACGCCCCCGGCTTCCCTGGACGGGCTCTGGTGTCCACCCCCTGAGTCCGGCAGACACGCTCTCCGGGAGCCCCGGGATCGGGGTCATGGCCTCGTTCTTTCACCTCAAGGCTACTCCAGTCTCGGTGTCCACGCAGCCAGGGCCCTGGGCACGCGTCGGAAGTGTTCGTTTAGGCTCAGAAGAGCAAAACCTTTCCACCAAATTCTGTTTTCTATGAAGCATTTGTGTCTGAACCCACGAGGCGTCCGTCCTCCTTTTCTCATTTGCCTGAGAAGCCCCCGGGCTGACAGTGACCCCCCGAGTCACGCCTGCCACCAGCGGTCGGAGGTTTCTGTGCCTCCTTCCTCAGAAGCCACACGTCAGCTGGAAGATCACACGTGTGGTTGGATGTCTGGGGGGGGGGTTTCCTCATTTTCTAGGGGAGTTGCCGCCAACCCCGCACACGGTGGATGGTTCCTGCCTTCACAGACCAGGGTCTCCTGGAGCTTCGAAGCTTCCGATTCCCTGAACTGAGAGCCCTGTCTCCACACACAGGCAGTGGGAGCTCAGAGACCGTCCGTGAACGAGGTGCTCCCGTGAGAGATGAGCGAAATGTCTGAATCGGAAATGCTGCCTCCCGGATCCATGTGCGGGCTGCAGAGACGGCCCATTTCCCACCGAGCTTCTCTGCACCAATGCCCTGGTCTGCGCAGGGTGAAGATGAGGGGCGCAGGGGACCGCCGCCACCGCCAGGCCGCCCACCCTCCTGCTGGCTTCTTCGAGAGCGTCGGTGAGACTTGGCCCCGACACCTGCGGTCCCATCATCGTTTCCCAAACGGGACATTTCGGAGCGATAATGTGCTTCTGGAGGGTTCGGGGGAGCATTAGAAGCACTCTTCCCAAGCCAAGACGGAGTGCGAAATTTTGACACCCGAACAGTTTTTGAATAACGTGTGATGACTCACCGAGAAGAGAGCAGTATGAAACAGAGGCTCGGAAAAGCCGCGAGGATCACAGAGTGGTGTGCGCGGTTTTGGAAGGGATTGGAGGGCACCTTAATCCAGCTTTCCTTCTTCCAACACTTCAGGGCCAATGGGCTTAAAAAGAAATAAGGGGGGTCTTCTGGCCCCCAGCAGCGGAGGCACGTCCGTCCAGAGGTACCGGCCGCACGATTGTGTGGTACTCTTGTGGGCAGAGGGCGCGTGGCCCTGCCTGCAGCCTCTTCCCCTCGCCTCCTGGGGGGGTGTCTGGTCCCGGCCCGCTCTCCGGGCTCTCCCTGGCCCCCGGTCCTGGATGCCCCAGCCAGAGGGTCCCCAGTGCTCTGCTGACCCGGGCATTTGAGAACCACGCCCGGACCCACATCAGCCTTCGTGGACTTACTTTATACTTGACTTACTTTCCGCCTGGTGGTCCCGGCCAGCGCACCCCGCCATCTCCTGAGTCCCGTGTGGCCGTTCTGTTTCCTGTTCCTGCTAACCTCTGTTCCCGCCTGTGACGGGAAGGGCAGGGAGGGCTGAGGGTGGGGGTGTGCGTGGTGCCCCCGGGGCCCGGCCCGCTGCCCTGCTCATGCAGGTGGCCAACCCCAGACTCCGTCCCGCCATCCCCCCCGGGGTCCCTCCCTTCAAGCGCCGGCCCCCGGAATCTGGGCCAGAACGAGTGGGGCTGAGGCCACATGCTAGGTGAGACCCGGTCACCTGTGGGGCTGGTCGGGTCTGTCGCCACCGCTGGCCACGGCGGACAGAGCAGGGGCCCAGGGTCTTCAGGGAAGCCCGAGAGCAGCCTCTTGCCTCTGAAGGCCCGCGTGAGCCCAGGCGGCTCAGGGCAAGCTCAGCTCTGAAGCAGGGGGTGTCTCGGATTCCCCCTCAGAGAGCACCGCGGCGGGGAGGGGGCTGTTTCAAACGTGGTGGGTGCCTGACAAAACGCCTCATGGCTTTTTTTAAAGTAGGTTCCACGCCCAGCGTGGGACCCGAGCTCATGACCCTGAGATCACGAGTCACACGCTCACTGACTGAGCCAGCCGGGCGCCCCTCTCATGGCGTTTTGAAATATTTTCTTGAAGTTGTAAAATGTAGGGGCACCTGGGTGGCTCAGTTGGGGAGTCTGCTTGAGACTCTCTCCCTCTTCCTCAGCCCTGCTGTGCCCCTCGCGCGTGCTCTCTCTCCGTCTCTCTCAAATGTGTCAAATCTTAAAAAAAATAGTAAAATATAACATAGCTTTAAAAAAGTGCACACATTTAAAAAAATTTCTATTATTTTAGTGTCAGCTTGTTTTATTTGTATTTATTTTTTTCTGCTTTATTGACTTATAACTGACAAATAAAATTATATGATATTTAAAGGATATCATGATGATTTATTTGATATATGTGTGCATCATGAAAGAATTCTCCCCAACCGCTTAATTAGCACATCCATCTTTCTTTTTTTTTTTAAAGATTTTATTTATTTATTTATTTGACAGAGAGAGAGAGAGAGATCACAAGTAGACAGAGAGGCAGGCAGAGAGAGGAGGAAGCAGGCTCCCTGTTGAGCAGAGAGCCCGACGCGGGCCTCGATCCCAGGACCCTGAGATCATGAACTGAGCTGAAGGCAGAGGCTTTAACTTACTCAGCCACCCAGGCGCCCAGCACATCCATCTTTCTATCCATCCATCCGTCTTTCTAGCCATCCATCCATCCATCTATCTGTCCATCCATCCATCCATCCGTCCATCCTTCCATCCATCTTCCTCTTCCCTCCCTTCCATCCATCCATCCATCCACCCACCTATCTTTTATCTTAGTTTTTTTTTTTTTTTGTTAGAACAGTTAGGTTCCACTCTAGAAAATCTGGATGGTATAATACAGTGTAATCACCTGTAGTTCTCACTTTAAAGCTAGTTTACTTATCTGTGTTTCCTTTGCCAGTTAGGGGTTTTTCTTTGGGCTTTCTATGTGAAGGATTCCATTTTTATTTTGAAGTCACAAAGATATTTACTGTCTTGTCTTTTAAGAACTTACCACATGTTGTCTTTCATTTGTAGGTCTGTGGTTCATGAGGATTGATTTTTGGGTATGGCAGGGGCTAGCAAACGGTAGCCCCAGGACCAAATGTAGCTCATGACCTGTTTTTGTTAATAAAGCTTTATGGGGACCCAGCCGTGCTCAGACATTTCCGCATGGCTGCCTACGTACTGGCAGAGCTGAGTGGGAAACAGAGGCCAATCATGGCTTTGGAACGGCTGAAATATTAACTCCCAGGTCCTTTACAGGAACGCTCTGCGGGACCCTGGGATGTGGCGGAGGTTGGGCTGGCATGAGTGTTTCTTCACATGGATATCTGGGGCCCTGTTTTGCTCACTGAGCTGTGCTCCCCAGCGGCTCAGCCTCTGACCCTCTCCTGTGCTGCTGTCCAAGGAAGCTTGTTTGGATTCCGGTCCCTTCACTCTTCCCCGACTTCTGTTTTGTGATGAGGCCACCACCACTCTGTCCGAACTGCTGTGGTTTGTGGCGAGTCTTGATGACTTCCCAGCCACTGTCTATTCGGATTCTTCAAGAACCCTTTAGCCATTTCTGACCCCAGCACTGGCCTATAAACCATAGATGCATCTCGTCAAGTTCCACAAAAATCACTTCTGTGGATTGGTCGGGAGGGCTGACATTTGGATGATATTGGCTTTTCCAGCTCATGAATGTGAATCTTCCTCTACGTACACCTTCTTCTGTAACGCTCCTCTGTGACGGTTCCTAAAATTCTCTGTGGACGTCTCGGGATGTCCTCTGTTGGACGGACTTCCAGATGTCAACCACATGAACGCATTCTTGTAAATGGTACCTTTTTAAAAATTTTCCTTTTCTAGCTGTTTATGCACGTGGGAATGATTGATCTTGTCCTCTGTGGTCTTGCTAACCTCTCTTACTAGTTCCTGCAGTTTATCTAGAGATTACTGTTCTTGTCACTCGTGAGTGAGCACCGTCCTGTGTTTTCCTTCCGCTTTTTTCTTCTCCTCCAGCCCGTGTGTGAGCGGCAGTGACGGAAACAAAGATCTGGCTTTCTCTTTGTCTCAGAGACATTTGTAATCTTGCAGCTGAGTGTGATATTTGTGTAATTAGAGCAAGTTATCTTGTGCTCATTATTAACTAAGGCCTTAAAAATCTTGGTTTGGATGAATGCTGGGTTTTTACGACTCTTTTTCTGTAACTATTGATCCGGCAAAGATCGCTCTCTTTTCATCTATCATAGAGTGAATCACGTTGATTCGGTGCTCTGTTCTCTGTGTGAAACCTCAAATTTCTGGGACGAATTCTATGTGACTGTGAAGTCCTAGTCTATTATTTACCGGTTAATTTGGTTTGGTTGCGTTTTGCGTTTGATTTTTATGTCTATGTTTATGCGTTGGGTTGGCCTGAAATTTTCCCTTTAAAAACTTGTCTTCAGTAGGTTTTCGGCCTGAAATTATCCTTGCGTGAGCCTCTGGAGCGTTTCTCCTCTTTCTGATCTGTGGGAAATTTGTGCAGGGTCCGAGTCAAACGACTGAGCTCCAGGTGGGATTCCGTGAAGCCACGGGGGCTCAGCAAGCCTGTGTGGGGACGTCTCATTTCTGTGGTGGGTTGGACTCGCTAACGACCAGAGGGCCCTCATGTTCTGTTTCTTCTCAAACACGGCTTTTTTTCTGAGAATTTGTTCATTTCATCTGAATTTTCAAATTCATCGCTGGTATGTTGCTTGTAGAATCTGTTCCATACCTGCCTGTGAGTGTCTGTTTCCTGTCTGGACTTTCCAGAAGTTTCTCAGCTTTGTTCTGATCCTTTCTGCTGCATGGTTGTTCTCGAGGGGGCTTTGTTCTGGGTGTTTTGGTTTATTTTGCTGTTCGGACTCCTGGACACCCCCATTCTGAGGCTGCGCCGCCCGCGTCTGGTGTGGGGGGTTTTCCAGCTTCGGCCCCTCGTCTTCTGCTCCCGCGGGTTTCCCAGAGGTGGTGCCTCCATTCGCAGACTCTGGGACTCCAGGTACTCCCGATGCCGCGACCGGGCTTCCCCGCCCTGAGCTCGGACCACACGGCCCTGGGATGTCAGCTGGAGCTGCCGCGTGGCCTGGCCCGGAGGCAGCTCCCGTGAACGTTTCGAGTTGGAAACAGTAGGTCAAACGTGTGATGCTCAGTGTTCTGGGGGCCTTCGTTGGCTTCTGCTTGTGACCACAACGCTAGTCTCCTGAGTCTCCCGTCGGCGGGCCGACCCCGCCCCCCTCAGGACCACAGCCCCGCGAGAACGGGCCGGTCGGGTGGAGACATTCACCCCATGGCCGTGAAGGAGGAGTGACCCATCTCAGGCCTCTGAGTGGATCGGAGAACATTCGACAGAGGCGTTGATGATCCACTGCCGGCCGTTCGCCAGGAAGGAGTGGGTCCGCTGCGGGGGCCGCCGACGCCCACCCCCTTCCCACTCCCACTCGGGCCGCTCCTGTCTGTTGACAACCAGGGCCCCACGGTCTGGCCCCGCGGTCTGGCCCCGGCGCGCACTGCGGGGTGCAGGCCCCACCCGCGGACGAGGGGAGGAGGTGGTGCCCCGGCTGCTGAGCTGCGGCAGGGCTGGGTCAGGAGCCAGAGTCACAGGCTCAGGCGCTTCACTGTCTTGTTAAGAAAAGCAGCCCCTCCCATCAGAAACCCAGCTCAGAAATCTCGGAGGCAGAACAGAATAGGATCTGAAGGATGAGGCCATATTTTTGGACTTGGCCTTCTGGATTGCTAGTTTTAACAGAATATTCACACCCGGTGGGGCTGCGGGCGGCCGCTGTGCCCGCTGCGGAGAGGGGTTGTGGCAAGAGCAGCGTGCCCGGAGCCCGCCGTCCTTTCTGGATCACTGGCTCCTCATCACCGGGCGGACAGGCATCACGGTTTAATCAGACGTGGCAGCGGCCGGGTGTCGGGCCGGGACAGCGTGCAGCCCGAACGATCCCATCATCCGTCCAAAACATCTTCATGCTGTGGGCGGGCTGGCCCTGGGGGGTCCTGCACCGGGCGATGTGGGGTGCGCGCGGGGAGCGGGGGTCGCCCCCGGTGGCGTGCGCGCTGGGGGAGGCGGGGAGGCCCGTCTCCGGGTACCGGGTGCAGCCACGCGCTCACGGGGCTCTGGCCTGGGGGACGGGGCGGGACGAGGGTGGACGCTGCGGCCACGGGGCGTGTTGGCGGGGGCCGACGAGATGCGGCCCCGTGCAGGCCGAGGGATCAGACCGGATCTGGGGTGCAGATCCGGGCGCGGCCGAGCTCCAGCCTCCTGTCCGGGAGCCGGCGGCTGGCCGGGGGCGTATCGCTGCGGAACCGGCCGGAGTCACCCACCCGCCGGTGCTCTCTGCGTGGGAGCTCGTGCTCACCTGGCCAGCGGGTGACGGTGAGAGGGGCTCCCGCCTCCTCTGCGGCCTCCCCTGACACACGCCCGCTCGGGTTTTGGGGGAGCCCCTGCGGTAACAGGCCTCCGACAGTCGGGCCGGCTCCCTGAATTTGGTCCCCGGGCGCCCCCCAGCCCCTCTGGCTCACGTTCTTCTCGAGCACCTTGGGGTCTCTCCTGGAGCTGAGGGGGCCCGGCCCCCTCCTGCCTCCCCTCTGCTCTCACCACGAGGCCCGCAGACACGGACACAGGACCACAGTTAGCCGTGGTGCTTCGTGGGTCAGCTGACTCCAACAGCCGAAAACAGACGATGTCTCCTTCCCCAGCCCGGTCTCCCAGCCCCTCCCGGACGGCCAGGCGGTCAGTCCCGTCTGCACCCCGGCCCCTCCCGGACGGCCGGGCGGTCAGGCCCGTCTGCACCCCGGCCCCTCCCGGACGGCCCGGCGGTCAGGCCGGTCTGCACTCACCCTAACCTTGCTGCCCAGAGCGGCGCGCCCTCGTTTGTGCAGACATATCCCAGCACGCATCAAGTGCCGCGCCCCAGACTGCTCCGTTGAATCCTCAGAACGCCTGTCCTTGGAATCTCACTGGTGTAGTTCACCCGGTGCGAACACACCAACATCACTCTTTCCTGCAGAAAGTTGGACGAGGTTTCCGTTTTCTCCGCTGCAGACAAGGCGGTGTCTCTGGGCGGGGCTCGTCCCCCGTGTCTCTCCCACATGCACATGCGTGTGCACATGGGACGGAGGTGTTAACATGCAGACGCTGACCAGCAGGACTGGGCTGGGGTCAGAGGCTGCCCTTCACACGTGATGCTGGTCCCGCGGGCTCACGACCGCACCTGCCTGGCACTACCAAGTAGGACCACTACCCGGCAGAGGTGACCGGGCTGGGGCCAGGCTGCCTTCACCCCACGTTCCTGGATGTGGACTGGTGTCCTGGAAAATCTAAGTGATTTCCCCAGTTAGGGAGCGTTGCACATGATTTGTGTCTTTTTTCCTGCATCGTCTGAGCAGATTTTCGACCCCCTCTTCCAGCTGTCAGTGCAGTGACTCATACGAGTTTCCAGTCCCTCCTTCGTCAGGATGCATAGACTTAAACAGACCAAGTTTTAAATACTTATGTATGCTTGTATTTGTGAAGAAGTAAATTTGCTAATAATTTAGTTAGTGTTTTCCTGGCGCTGGACCTGCCGGCTTGTGACGAGTGTCCCTGTGACTTTTGTCATTACTCTGCCCTGTTTCACATGTTGCTGTCTCTGGCTTCTTCCAATGTTGTCTTTTCATCTTTGACGTTTAGCACTTTGCCTGTGACATGTCAACGACGGGTTGTGTTCTTGCTTATCCTGCATGGAATTTGCTGAATTTCTTGCATCTAAGTTAACTTTCCACCAAAGTTTGGGAGTTTGGGGCCATTATGTATATCTGGACAAGTGTCTGCATTTTTCCTTTTCTTTCTCTCTTTCCCAGGATTCAAATGATGCAGATGATTTGGTCGCACAGGTCTCCGAGGGTCTGTTTGCTTCTCTTGAATCTTATTTACTTTCTGCATTTTCGATCAGCCTCAAGTTTACAATCCTTCCTTTGGCTGCCTCCGTGCCGATATGGATGCTATCTTAGTAAGTTTATGTTTCCATTACTGGACTTACCCGTTCTAGGATTTCCATTCTTAGTTGTTTCCCTTCGTCTGTGGAGATCTCCCATCTGTTTGTTCATTGATGTAATACTGTCTTTACTTCTTTATATATATATATATATTTTTTTCTTTGAATGTATGTTTATTTTTTGAACATGACACCTGGTTTGCTGTCTTTTTCTAGTAAATCCAGTGTTTCGTTGCACTTGGAGGTAATCGATATCGATCGCCTTTTTTCCTGATCGTGGGTCCGACTTCCCTGTTTCTTTACGCGTCTCATAATGGGTCGAGGACATTTACGCGTCTCATAATGGGTCGAGGACATTGCAGACGGTACGTTCGTGTTCTTCCGGGGATTATCTCCCTCTGTGCCCCGTAGGCAGTTAACCGGAAGTCCCATCTTCTGGTTCACACCGCCAACCTTGTTGCCCATGGCCTGGGAAGCCGCTGATGCCTCCACCTGTTTCTGCGGCTTCCCCACCAGTGTCCTCTGTGCCTTTACAACTTGGTGGCCTGCCCGTGGTCTGGCCAGATGCAGGACTTATTTCCAGAGCTGTCCCTGTACGCCGGCTCTGGCACCACGTGCACATGGCTTTCTGCCGCTCCAGGGCTCACAGCAGGCACTGCGCTCGGTGAAAACAGTGGCGGCTCCAGCCCCGCTGGTGCAGGTCTGCCCCACAAGAGTAGATTTCCATGCGGCTTTTGCCTGCGTTTCCAACAGGCCCTGGGGTCCTTCCTGCAGGCGAGCAGACACACAGAATTTGCATCTCACGTCTCTCAGTGCCCCGGTTTCTAGACAGACACAGCTGTGTGTGTGTGTGTGGGGGGGACAGCACCCGTGGTCCCGTGGTCCAGAAAGCCCCGGGTCCTGATTCTTGCTCTTCCAGCTGCAGAGTTTCCAGATAGAGCCTCCTGTGACCGCTGTGTGTGGGGGTCCTTCCCAGTGTCCTCACAGTGTCTGGATTCCCCCGCGTGCGCGCCTGCTGTCTCGGAGAATGGTTATACACCCACTCTGCTGTGCTTGTGCTATTTTTAAAAAAATTTTTATTTATAGGGGGGCCTGGGTGGCTCCGTAGGTTAAGCCTCTGCCTTCGGCTCAGGTCATGATCTCAGGGTCCTGGGATCGAGTCCTGCATCAGGCTCTCTGCTTGGCGGGGAGCCTGCTTCCTCCTCTCTCTCTGCCTGCCTCTCTGCCTCCTTGTGATCTCTCTTTGTGTGTCAAATAAATAAATTAAATCTTTAAAAAAATTTTTATTTATTATTTCTGAGAGACAGAGCGAGTGGGGGTGGGGAGGGGCGGAGGGAGAGAATCCTCCAGCAGAGCCCCGCTGAGCGTGGAGTCTGACACGGGGCTCAATCCCGCGTCCTGTGAGGTCGCGGCCTGAGATGAACCGGGAGTCGGATGCTCCAGCGATGGGGCCCCAGGAGCCGCACAACTGAGGGTTTGAATCGCAACATTGTGTCCGTTTTCGGGGGGTGAGTGGCTTCCCATTAATATTTTTCAATGTATTCTGAGGTATTTTAATACTATTTTCAGATTCCAATTCATTGTTGCCTGGAACTACTTTCGAGTGAAGACACTGAAGTTGACCTCGTGCTCCCAGGAGGCTTCCTGGGCAACCAAAGTGAATGGTTTTCGCTTCGAGTCCTGCGGCGCCTCTGGGTCTGAGAGGGCCTGGGCTTCTCCAGCGAGAGGACCAGAGGAACTCAGCCGGGAAACGACTGTTTGCAGTGGGTTTTGTCTAGTTTATCCTCAAGCCCAGAGTACTGAGTCCACTTCCCACCACGTTATCTGACACAACTCCAGAGATCCTTATTCTAGGATCAGTTTTATCCTGGAGCGGCATCCACTTAACCCCAAGAGTGCCCGTGCTTTTAGATGAGTCAAGGTCAAGCCGTCGGACGTCCGGGCGGCAGCTCGTTCCCCACGCTGGACCGGAGGGCCACACGGGGAGAGGTTAATGGGTGCAGAGGACGGGATTGATCTCAAGCATCATGATGCCTGGAAGCAGACATTTCCATTTTTATTCAGTTTAGTGCGTGGATAGTTGTGATTTTCAGTTCTGACGACTCCATTTAGGATGTTCGCCGGGGAAACATCATCTTGCAAGGGTCAAGACCGGCTTGGCAAGGACCTCCTCTCTCTTATCTGCAGGCGCACAGAAAGTGTCGCTGACGGAAGCAAAGATGGTAAATCAATAACCTAGAGTCCCCTTTTCCAATAACCCCCACCCCCCGTGTGCATTTGCATTTGCCCCTGTCTTGTGGGAGGGGAGGGGAAGACGCGTGACCCTCGGGGGCGGAAGCTCTGGGGATGGGCCGTCCCTGCTGCTCGGTGGTGGGCAGCCGCATAAACTCCCCCGGTGAATGAGCACCGAGCGAGAGGCGGGTGGTCTGGGGCAGAGGCAGCCTGCGCTGGGAGTGTGCTGCCCCGACCACTGGTGGCGGGGAGGGTGGCGACGCTTTCTCAGGCCAGGAGGGGCCGAGGCCCAGGGCTCCGCTCAGTCTTTGGGCCACCCTGAAGGCTGGGAGCGTCCTGAGGACACGTTAGAAGTCACGGTGTCTGAAAGTACGGGAAAGGCAGACCCGTCCTCCTGCCTGGGCGGGGGCCGGAGCTTGTTCTCCCGCGGGACCCCACGGACCCCTCCCCCTCCCCAGGCCCCTTGGGGACCGAACCTGGGGGACTCAGTCCCCGGCCGGTAACTCTGGGGAGGGGTCTCTTGCCACCTGGCGGTGTCAGTCAGGGCGGGCGCTCGGCCAGGATGGGGTCTGGGGAAGGGGCCGGCTGGGGCTCCAGCTGCTGTCGGTCCTTCCTCTGCAGCCTCAAGTTCCCGACCCGAACACCGGCCTCGGCCTTCCAGTGGCCAGTGGCTGCTCCTGGCACAGGGGGCTGGGCCGTCCTACCGGACACAGCAGTCCATGAGCCGGGCAGTGGGCAGGGCACAGGTGCGTGGCTGAGCCAGCAGTGCCCACTGAGGAAGCAGCGTTCTGGAAGGTGCCCCTAGACAGACCAGGGGGTCCCCGGGCTGAGCGTGTGATGTGCGTGTTGGGGGGCCAGCTTGCCGTGCGGCCTGCTGAGACCAGGGCTGTGAGCCGAAGCCTCCGTGAGCACGGCCGCCCACCTTGCTGCGGGGGGGGGGGGGGGGAAAGTTAAA
>LNAC01000998.1:333356-440358 GCA_002007465.1 Ailurus styani | reverse complement strand
ACACACACACACACACACACACACACACACACACACACACTTCTCAATTTTACTGTTGTCAGGCTGCTCACTTCTCATACCAGCTGCTCCTCCCACCTGCTCCCCCAAAACATAATGTAAAGCCTCCATCTGATGCACAGAAGGGACACCAGCTAAGATAAGGGTAAATTTCTGAGTATGGTTCTATTCTCGATTGAGGCAGAGGGTGTCAAAAGACCTCAGAAGTTAGGTAGCAGGCAGATAATATGATTTCAGTTCAGACACAAAAATAGAAACACTCTGGCATCAATCAGAAAGTAGAGGAAACTGTAATCTTTGGGCAGGATTTTTCCTTTTTGGCTGAAGTTTCAAATCCCAAATCCCTTCCTTAGAATGAAGGCATTTAATGATGATGACTTTAGTCTTTTCTGAGAAAGATATGAGATTCCTGATAGGAATTCTTCCCTTAATTTTCAGTGTTTCCAACTAGTGAGGAGGTTTAATAAGGACATTTTAGGCATATGTCTCATGACATAAATTGACTCAGAGAATTTGGGCACTCTGAGGTCCTTAGAGAATATGATTTAAATGTAGATATTTTTTCTAGAGAAACTTTCAAAATTTGCCCACAGTAGATTTGTCAAACGTCAAACTGGAATATGGAACTGAAAAAGTAATTTAAGGTATTTTTAAAATTGTGTTTAATTAAGGTGAAGATAGTGATATATAAAAGTATGCTAGGATCTGCTGCTTCTTGTTTTTCTTCTGTAGGAGTATAGCTTATTTTTGTTCAATTAAATTATTTTTATCTTAATTGGAACTCATCTGCTATGAGAATTTAAAGCAGAAAAGAAGAAGGAAGACCCAGTCAAGTCAGCAACAATGACAGGAGCCGTTGCTAAGAATTAAAGCAGCAGAATTTAGTAGAAACCAAATTAAGCAGCTAAAACCAGAGGCAAAAGTTGTGGTGGAGAACCAGGCTGCCACAGAGTCAATAAAATAATCTTCCACAGAGCTGAAGCCTAAGGTCTGGTCAAATAAATATAATGATATGAAAAGAATCCTATTAAAGCACCATGAATATAAGCACGGAAGTGTTTTTTTAACCACACCACTACCAAAGAGAGGAAAAAGGAACTGCAATTGTACATCCAAGCCTGGCTCTGAGGAATTTCATTCATACATTACCCAACGATACTAATTAATGACATTGTCTGTGCCAAGTGGGGCGCCCGGCTCACTCAGTTGGTGGAGCGTGCAACCCTTGTGCTTGGGTTGTGAGTTCGAGCCCATATTAGGCATAGAGATTACTTAATTTTTAAAAAGTTAATTAAAGGGCGCCTGGGTGGCTCAGTGGGTTAAAGCCTCTGCTTTCGGCTCAGGTCATGATCTCAGCGTCCTGGGATCGAGGCCCACATCGGGCTCTCTGCTCAGCAGGGAGCCTGCTTCCTCCTCTCCCTCTCTCTCTGCCTGCCTCTCTGCCTACTTGTAATCTCTCTCTCTGTGTCAAATAAATAAATAATAAAATCTTTAAAAAAAAAAAAAGTTAATTAAAAAAGGAATGTGTCAAGGATAAAAATAAACACACACACACACACTATGCTGAGGACTGGAGTGAAAAAAACCATCATGGTCTCTAACCTCACAGAGCTTACATTATGGCAGGAAGGCAGAGGAGAGAAAATCAAATAAATAAGTAACCTGAAGAAAAAGTAAACAAATAAAATAGTGAAGATAATAATACTACAATGGAGGAAACAAGCAGGATGCTGAGTGGTATATCAGGGAGGGAGAGGATCTATTTTAGAAAAACTGGCCAGCGGACGCCTGGGTGGCTCAGTGGGTTAAAGCCTCTGCTTTGGGCTTAGGTCATGATCTCAGTGTCCTGGGATGGAGGCCCGCATCAGGCTCTCTGCTCAGCAGGGAGCCTGCTTCCTCCTCTCCCTTTTTCTCTGCCTGCCTCTCTGCCTACTTGTAATCTCTCTCTCTGTGTCAAATAAATAAATAAAAACTCTTTAAAAAAAAAGTGGCCAGGAAAGACTGCCTAACATGACACTGTACTGAGAGGCATGAAGGATGAGAAAGAGCCAGCTATGAGGAAGAGGGAAAAAGAGATTTCTGGACAAAAGTACAAAGATTCAGAGCTAAGAAAAGCTCAGCCTATTCAAAGCACTCCAAGAAAATCCGTGTGGCTGCAAACTGATGTTCCTCCTGTAGCTACCACCTCTCTATCATGGTTTACCTCACAACTCACAGCCAACCTGGAATCATTGCCTGAAGTATCTAAATTATCCCTCCTCTTTCATTCCTCCTTGAGAAAGTCTGTCTAAATCATGACTTCAGTTGCTGATAAATAGGAAAGAGATTTTCTTCAAAAGTTGTTTTTGTTTTATTTTGTTCAGCATAATGATACACTTCAAATACTGAAAAACACCATGAAGTTTTCTAATCAATGCTTCCACATTTGTATGTGTCTCTACAAAGGCCCACCCACCTAACTCAGAATCACTGGCCCTTGTTCATGAGGTTACCATGACATCCATCTTCATAGAGTGAATGGCTCACTTACCATCTCGCTGTGTTTCCCCCATAGGGATCAGTGGGAAAAGGTCTCTTTAGAGAGCCACACAGCTAGGGAGAGTCAGCAGGCACTCTCGACCTGAAGAGAGAACAAAATATGCAAGATTAAATTAATTGTGTGGTCTCAAATTCACTCTTCCCTTGTACTGGTTAGTGGTAATGCTAATATTTAGAAAATAAGTTATTTTGGATATGAAAAATGCTTGAATCTTGGTTCACAAACCAGGAATACAAGAAATGTCACATTTCTTTATTTCCTTTTCACGAACCTAAATAACACTCCATCTCTCTCTCACTAGGCAATGCAAAATTTAATTTTAGTCATTACAAGGTTCCTTTTTTCTCCTACTCACTGCCACCTCCAATTCAAGGTCACGTAAAGGTCTCCCAGTGTCATTTAGAGAGGTCTAAAATGACATTACCTGAAGGCTCTGAATCCACATTACCTAAATTTTATCTTGGTTCTGCCACTTACTAGTGTGTAACATTGGGTAACTTATTTAACCTCATGGCAATTATGGAGAGTAATGGCAGTAAACTATCTCACAGGATTATTGAACAGTTAGATGAGTTAATGTATCCAGGGCTCTTAGGATAATGTCTTGCTTTTAAGTGTACAATAAATATTTATCATCATCATGATCGCCATTTTTACATGATGCAAAAGTATGAGAGTTTCTCCAGTAACTGGCCACTCTGGTTATCAGAGATATCCAGTTTTTTAACCCAGAGGACTTCCTAATACCCAAGTACTATACTGCCTAGATGATAACAGTTTTATAATAGAGCTTGAAGTCTGGAATTGTGATGCCACCAACTTTGGTTTTCTTTTTCAACATTTCTCTGGCTATTTGGGGTCTTTCCTGGTTCCATATAAATTTAGGGTTGTTTGTTCCATTTCTTTGAAATAAATTTCTGGTATTTTGATAGGGATTGCATTAAATGTGTAGATTGCTCTAGGTAGCATAGACATTTTCACAACATTGGTTTTTCCAATCCATGAACATAGAAAGTTTTTCCATACTTCTGTGTCTTCCNTTCTTTGTGTCTTCCTCAATTTCTTTCATGAGTATTCTATAGTTTTCTGAGTACAGATTCTTTGTCTTTTTGGTTAGATTTATTCCTAGGTATCTTATGGTTTTGCGTGCAATTGTAAGTGGGATCAACTCCTTAATTTCTCCTTCTTCTATCTTGTTGTTGGTGTATAGAAATGTAACTGATTTCTGTGCATTGGTTTTATATCCTGACACTTTATTGAATTCCTGTATGAGTTCTAGCACTTTTGGAATGGAGTCTTTTGGGTTTTCCACATAAAGTATCATATCATCTGCAAAGAGTGAGAGTTTGACTTCTTCCTTGCCGATTTGGATGCCTTTTATTTCTTTTTGTTGTCTGATTGCTGAGGCTGGGACTTCAAGTACTATGTTGAACAGCAGAGGTGATAGTGGACATCCCTGCCGTGTTCCTAACGTTAAGGAAAAATCTCTGTTTTTCCCCATTGAGAATGATATTCGCTGTGGATTTTTCATAGATGGCTACAATGATATTGAGTTATATAACCTCTATCACTACACTTAAAGAGTTTTGATCAAGAAAGGATGCTGTACTTTGTCAAATGCTTTTTCAGCATATATTGAGAGGATCATACGGTTCTTGTTCTTTCTTTTATTAATGTATTATATCACATTGATTGATTTATAGATGTTGAATCATCCTTATAGTCCAGAAATAAATCCCACTTGGTCGTGGTGAATAACCCTTTTAATGTACTGTTGGATCCTATTGGCTAGTATTTTGGTGACAATTTTTGCATCCATGTTCATCAGAGATATCAGTCTGTAATTCTCCTTTTTGATGGGGTGTTTGTCTGCTTTTGGGATCAAGGTAATGCTGGCCTCATAAAATGAGTTTGGAAGTTTTCCTTCCACTTCTATTTTTTGTAACAGTTTCAGGAGAATAGGTATTAATTCTTCTTTAAATGTTTGGTAGAATTCCCCCTGGGAAGCCATCTGGCCCTTGGCTCTTATTTGTTGGGATATTTTTGATGACTGCTTCAATTTCCTTACTGGCTATGGGTCTGTTCACATTGTCTGTTTCTTCGTGGTTCAGATTTGGTAGTTTATATTTCTCAAGATTGTCAAATTTGCTGGTGTAGAGTTGTTTATAATATGTTCTTATAATTGTTTGTATTTATTTGGTGTTGGTTGTGATCTCTCCTCTTTCATTCATGGTTTTATTAATTTGGGTCCTTTCTCTTTTCTTTTGGATAAGTCTGGCCAGGAGTTTATCAATCTTATTAATTCATGCAAAGAACCAACTCGTGGTTTTATTGATTTGTTCTACTGCTCTTTTGGTTTCTATTTCATTGATTTCTGCTCTGATCTTTATTATTTCTCTTCCCCGGCTGGGTTTGGGCTTTCTTTGCTGTTCTTTCTCCAGTTCCTATAGGTGTAGGGCTAGGTTGTGTATTTGAGATCTTTCTTTTTTCTTGAGAAAGGCTTGTATTGTTACATACTTTCCTCTTAGGACCGCTTTTGCTGCATCCCAAAGATTTTGAACAGTTGTGTTTTATTTTTTTTAAAAGATTTTATTTATTTATTTCACAGAGGGAGAGAGATCACAAGGAGGCAGAGAGGCAGGCAGAGAGAGAGGGGGGGAAGCAGGCTCCCCGCTGAGCAGAGAGCCCGACGCGGGCCTCGATCCCAGGACCCTGAGATCATGACCTGAGCCGAAAGCAGAGGCTTTAACCCACTGAGCCACCCAGGCGCCCTGAACAGTTGTGTTTTAATTTTCATTTAATTTCATTTGTTTCCATGAAATTTTAATTTCCTAGTTGGCCCATTCACTCTTTAGTAGGATGCTCTTTAGCCTCCATGTGTTTGAGTTCTTTCTAACTTTCCTCTTGTGGTTGAGTTCTAGTTTCAAAGCATTGTGGTCTGAAAGTATGCAGGGAAAGATCCCAATCCTTTGGTAACTGTTGAGACCTGATTCATGACTCAGAATAGATCACATCTATTCTGGAGAATGTTCCATGTGCACAAGAGAAGAATGTTTATTCTGTTGTTGTGGGATAGAATGTTCTAAATATATCTGTGATGTCCATCTGGTCCAGTGTGTCATTTAAAGCCTTTATTTCCTTGTTGCTCTTTTGCTTAGATGATCTGTCCTTTTCAGTAAGGGGGGTGTTAAAGACCCCTACTATTATTGTATTATTGTCGATGTGTTTCTTTGATTTTGTTATTAATTGGTTTATATAATTGGCTGCTCCCATGTTAGGGGCATAGATACTTAAAATTGTTAGATCTTCTTGTTGGACAGACCCTTTAAGTATAATAGAGTGTCCTTCCTCATCTCTTATTATAGTCTTTGGCTTAAAATCTAATTTATCTGTTATAAGGATTGCCACTCCAGTTTTCTTTTGATGTCCATTAGCATGGTAAATTGTTTTCCACTCCCTCCCTTTAAATCTGGAGGTGTCTTTGGGTCTGAAATGAGTTTCTTACAGATAGCATATCAATGGGTGTTGTTTTCTTATCCATGCTGATACCCCATGTCTTCTGATTGAGGCATTTACATTCAGGGTAACTATTGAAAGATATTAATTTAGTGCCATTGTATTGCCTATAAGTTGACTGTTACTTTATATTGTCTTTGTTCCTTTCTGGTCTATGTTACTTTTAGGCTCTCTCTTTCCTTAGAGGACCCCTTTCAATATTTCCTGTAGGGCTGGCTTGGTGTTTGTAATTTCTTTTAATTTTTGTTTATCTTGTAAGCTTTTTATCTCTCCTTCTATTTTCAATGACAGCCTACCTGGATATAGTATTCTTGGCTGCATATTTTTCTCATTGAGTGCTCTGAATATATCATGCCAGTCCTTTCTGGCCTGCCAAGTGTCTGTGAATAGGTCTTTGACAATCTAGCATTTCTACCTTTGTCAGTTACAGACCTCTTGTCCTAAGCTGCTTTCAGGATTTTCTCTTTGTCTCTGAGACTTATAAGTTTTACTAGTAGATAACAAGGTGTTGACCTATTTTTACTGATTTTGAGGGGGGTTCTCTGTGCTCCTGGACTTTGATGCCTGTTTCCATCCCCAAATTGGGGAAGTTCTCTGCTATAATTTGTTCCAATATAACTTCTGCCCCTCTCTCTCTCTTCCTCTTCTGGGATCCCAATTATTCTAATATTGTTTCATCTTATGGTATCACTTATCTCTCAAATTCTCCCCTTGTACTCCCATAGTTGTTTATCTCTCTTTTTTTTCAGATTCTTTATTCTCCATCATTTGGTCTATATTACTAATTCTCTCTTCTGCCTCATTTATCCTAGTAGTTAGAGCCTCCATTTTTTATTGCATATCATTAATAGCTTTTTTTTATTTCAACTTGGTCCAGCTAGTATCTTTATAATCATCATTCTGAACTCTACTTCTGACATCTTACTAATGTCTGTATTGATTAGTCCCTAGCAGTCGGTACTGCCTCTTGCTCTTTNTTTTTTTTTTTTTTTTTTTTTGAGGTGAGTTTTTCCACTTTGTCATTTTGTCCCAGAGAAGAATAGATGAATGAGAGAACAAAATGCTAAAAGGGTAACAACGACCCCAGAAAAATATATGCTAAACAAATCAGAAAAGACCCAAAACCAGGGGGAAAAGAGAGGGGAAAATATATATATATATATATATATATATATATATATATATATGATCAGGTTAGTGAAAAAGAATAGAGCCACACACTTGATTTTGGGTATATTTTGGTCTATTAGAAGAAACTGCCTCCCAAAATTTTTTGGTAAGAAAAACATATATATTCAAAAATAAGGGTAAATATGATGAAGGGATAGAATATGACTATAAAGATGAAAATTTTTAAAGAGTTTAAAAAACAAATTGATAAGATAAGAAGTTGGTTGAAAAAAATTTTTAAAAAAAAAGGAGAGTGTGATCAGGCAGGAGACTAGAACAAAGTTATACCCTAGATTTAGGGTATATTTTGGTCTGTTAGAAGGAACTGTATCCCAAGTTTTAAAGAAAGAAAAACTTATATGTATACTAAAAATAAGATTAATTACAATGAAGGGATAGAATATGACTATAAAAATGAAAATAAAAAAGATTTTTAAAAAGGTACTGATAAGATGTTGGTTAAAATAGGAAACAGGAAAAATTCAAAAAACAGAAAAAGAAAAAAATAATGAAAATTTTTAAAATTTAGCTTTGAAAGACTAAAGAATCATGGGGGGGAAAGCCATGAATTTTATGTGCTGTATTCCCCTAGCACTGGAGTTTTGCAGTTCTCATTGATTGGTGAACTTGGTCTTGGCTGGATGCTCTTGCTAATCTTCTGGGGGAGGGGCCTGTTAACATGATTCTCAAATGTCTTTGCTCAAGGCAGAATTGCACCTCCCTTGCCAGAAGCCAGGATAAGCAATGTGCTTGGGTTTGCTCTTGATAGCTTTTTCTTCCCTGAAAGCTTTCCATACAGCTTTGGAGGATAAGAATAAAAATGGCGGCCTCCCAATCTCTGGCCCTGAGGGACCAAGAGCTCAGGGGGGTCCTCCTCTTCAGTGAGCCCACAGAGAAGAGAGGTCAATCATGTCTTTCTCCCTGGTCTCTGGCCAAATTCCAAGCTCACCCAGCCTGTGACTGAGCATTTCTATCTCTGGTGCATGGCCCCATTTGGTGTCTCCAGACCCAGCAGATTCCTGCAGTGCACTCCCATGCCACTCCTCCCAGTGGAGGAGGGATATCCCTGGATCTGTCATTTGTGGGGCCCCTGCTCAAAGAGTGGCCCAGCTGTGCCTCAGATCACAGTTTATGGCAACCCCAAGCTGAAAGCCCCCTCCTTGGCTCCATCTTTGTAGCCGGCTTCCCTGCACTGATACCTGGGAGCTCTGCCATATTCAGGCACCCTTGGTCTTTCTGTGACCCCGAGGGTGCTGAGACCACACTGACCCAGCAAGGATTCCACCCTCCACTTAGCCACTGGAGTGACGTCACTCAGTGGAGCCAACTTCTAAAAGTACTGATTTTGTGCTCCGCTGCTCTACCGCTTGCCAGGAGCTGGCCCTTCTCCCCACAGCCTATCTTCCCATATATCACCTTGGATTCACTTCTCTGCACATCCTACCTTCCAGTAGGTGGTCGCTTTTCTGTTCATAGAATTGCAGCTATTCTTCTCTTTGACCTCCTGTTGAGTTTGTAGGTGTTCAGAATGGTTCGATAACTATCTAGCTGAATTCCTGGAACCAGACAAAATTTAGGTCTCCTAACCCTCCACTTCACCATCTTGCTCCTCCAGATCCAGGCAATGCCTTTCTTTTCATTGACTTTCAAAGTCTCCAAAATAAGGATCACAAGAACCTTTCTTGTCCTTTTCATACCCATATAGAGCTCCTAAAGGCAGATACTCAGTAATATCTGTCTCTTATACCCTTACCATATGTAGGCACACTACACCACAGCACGTAGCTCTATACTGAGCAGAGGAAGTTCACTTTATGCCCAGTCCCATATAAAGGTAGACAAAGACACAGATGTGAGCCCCACACATGCCAAAAGATACTGATCATTGGAAGATGGGGTATTTAGCTTCATCCATATTTCTTATGGCACCAGTGGGCCTCACTCTGAACCCTGGAAAGTAGTTTAGCTTTAGGACACATTAAGAGGTAGTGCAGAGAATGTGTATTTAGTATCACTATAAGTAATCACACCTTGGTGTGATTACTTAACCTCCCCTTAGTCTCAGTTTCCTCATGTATAAAATCAGAACAATGAAAGAATCTGTCTCATGGATATGGTGTGCAGATTTAATGAAATCATGTGTATGTAGCTTGCAGCAAATTACCTAGCACAGAGTGATCATTCAACAAATACTAGTTTCCTTCCTTCACTTTTCCTTTTCTATAGAGATCCCCACCTTTCTTTCTGACTTGAATATGTCATTATAAAAACCACTCCTTTGAGTTTAGGTAAGATATAGTCTGGAGAAAACAATAATTAAGTGTAACTGAGTTCCTAAGGAAGGAGAAAGAGTTGGGGTTTTACCCTTTTCCCAAGAGCACATTAACCTGGATTTGGTTTTATTAAACAAATTATTTGTCTACTATTTATCTTATTAGTCAGTTTTGTGGAGGTAGCAAGAATTGCCTAGGAAGAACAGGCCTTCACAAGAAAACATTGGTATATGTAGACAGAAGTGAGGGAAGGGGGAAAATTCAGCAGTCTCTATCCAAGGGACAAGTATCAGGTCACAAGGGAGAGAAAATGAAGACACAGTTTTCTGAACTCAGAATTCTGCTTAAAATCAGCTGTAGTAACCAGCGTGAGAAAATGAAGTAAAATAAAACAGATTAATTGCATAGGCAAGGAGGTATTTTAATCCTTTCTGCTCAAATATGTCAATAAGTACTTACAAGCAATGCTTCTTGTCTTATGGGAATTAACTATATTCTCTTTCATTGACAAGATCTAAGACTAGTGAATTCAATTCAATTCGACTAGCATCTATCATGCCCCTATTATGTGCCCTCATGCTACAAGCCCTTGAAATGACAGGGAATCAATCTTTTTCACTAAAAGTCAACTCTGAAAGGCTCACTCTAAAAGACCAAACAAGGTTCAAGAGTAATGTACTATTCATAAAACTTTGATGATATTTACACAGAATTCACTGTTTCTGTCCCACTTACAGTTGGCTTCAGGCTGTCATATTGAGGAAAGGGAAAATAAGCCCTAATGATTAACACAGTAAGGGTTTTTTTGTTTTGGTTTGGTTTTCGGGGGTTTGTTTTGGTGGAGGTTTTTGGGGGGGAGTTGAGTTTGTTTCTTTGGTTTTTTGGTATCTTTCTCTTTTTTTTGTTTTTCATATTCTTTATTCACTTACACTGCCCAAAGCCAAGAGCATTCTCCAGGTAACCGGTATCTTTAACAGAAGATGGATGATGAGGACATAGTATTCTAAAGCTTATCATACTCTTCAAAAGAAAAATTAGCACTGTGAGAACCCTAGCCCAGCAGATTGAAAGGCTGTGGAAAATAGGAAAACTCTAAGGGTATGGAGAATTGAAGACAGGCGTGAACTGCATAGAAACCAAGAACACCTTAGTAATGATCTGTGTGATAACAAATGCAGAGGGAAAGCTGAGGTCTTATTGACCATGAGGGTCTCAGTCACAGAGAGAAAAGAGATGGAATTCAAGATGTAGGGAGCAACATAGGTAAATGCCAATAGGCAGAAATGAGCATACGCTTTTGGAGACACAGGTCCAAGGGGAAAAAAAGTGCCTGGAAACAAATTCACTCCACAAGTCCACCTCAAAATCTTGACATTTTTTATCTCTGCTATTTTACATTGCTGTTATTTAATGCTAGTCTTATTCTTTTTTTTATATGTGGTAGAGTCTAGCTTATATTAATTTAATGGTATGTAAGGGTTTGTCTTTTTGTGTACATTTCTCCCAGTATAGTGCCTTGTGGATAATAGACACTGAGTACATACAGGTTGGATTGATGGTGATTGATGCCCAAACACTGGGGGATGAATCATCAACTGCTTACCCTTATCCTTCTGTTAGGTTCACCCCATCTGTTCTACTTTCCCACCTGACTGTTGTTCTGAATATGTACTACCAAGCTTTCAGTCATTGGTTCACAGACTTGGTTTCATTGGAATCACCTGAGATCCTGGAGCTTCAGTTTTACCATGAGAGATTCTGATAATTAATCAGGACATGACTTGGGCATCAGGATTTCTTGAAAACTCCAAAAGTAATTCCAAAGTATACCTGAGGTTGATGACTACTACTTTAGAAGGAAATATAGGATAACGAAAAACAGAAAGCCTAATAGGGAAAAGAATGTCTGGAAAGTTATCTTACTTACTTTGAAGTCATTTATCACAATTCATAAGTTGTATTAAACTGAAAACACTTACTAAGCAACCATATCAACAAAACTGTCCTTGGAAAAATATGAAAAAAATATTATGTATATTTAGGTCATTATTATTACCTGGTATTAAAGACAACCAATTTTTAATTTTTGGGTTAAATGAAACATATATGTTACATCTCATTATAAGAAAAACATTTTAATATATAGTATTTTTTATATTTTATATATTTTTTAAATTTTGAATGTACATATAGTATGTGTGTTAACAGCTAGGGCTAATTTAATAATGTCTATGTAGAAACCTGAATGCATGAACTCTATCTCAACTGTTTCAAGAAATATGTATATTATCATATCAAACTAGGGCAAAATATCTGTATACCATGCTTCAAACCAAATAATTATTAGGCCCCTAATAACCATAATAGTAATATTATATAATATTGTAATAATAGTAATATAGTAATATAATAGTAAATAGTAATATAGTAACTATTATTAGCATTATTAGTAGTATTATAGATATTTATGGAGGCATGGTAATAAGTATTTTATGGGACCATTAACTTATATAGCCTGATGATTCACAGACCTGTACCCCTTGGGCAAAGAATAAAAATAAAATTTTAAAAAAAAAACTTATATAAGCCCAACAACAACACTGGATATAAGGATTGTTACCCTCATATTATAGGGTAATAAGCAGGATGAGGCTATCAAAAAAGTAAAGTTGTATGCTCAAGGTTCTATAGCTTATAGGTGGTGAAGTTAAACCTTGTTCATGGGATTCTAAAATGTTAAGTTATTGATTGCCACACTACACTTAATTCTAACATAAAAAGATGGATTTGAAGCTTTGTATTTTTACTATTGATTAACAAAACTACCTCAAATCTTAAAGTGTAATTATATTTACCTTTTAAGAAAGCTTCAGCTGGTCAACACTGCTTTTAATATCAGGCACAAAATTCTTAGCCTGGTGTTTTAAGGTCCTCTATAACATGGACTATAAACTAGCTTTTCATCTGGTTGCTCATTACCCCCTACACTTTCTCTGTACTCCATTCAAGCTCTATTCAATTTTGCTGCCTGAATAATCCAGTGATATTTTTCTCTCCCCATTGTCTTTGCTCATGCAGTTGTTCTGATTAAAACACCTTTCCAGCCTTGTAAAATGTAGTTTTCCTCATCCCTGCATACACATCTCAAACACCATTCCTTCCATGAGGTCTCCCTTGATCCCTTAGTTTTAATCTATTACACCTTAAAAATGTCTAGAACTATCACTTTTTCAGCATCTGTATTATATCTACTTGTCATATTTTTTTACCTGTCTTATTCTCAGTAAATTATAAACATATTGACCATGGAAGCTCTTACTTTTTGTCTCCATATTTCCCACAGCATGCCAGGAGTGCCAACTAGTTCTCAACACATGGTTTCTGTACCAGCAACAGCAGCATCACCTTACCGACATATTAGAAATGCAGATTTTGGGGCCTCATTCCAGATCTACTGAATCAAAACCTTTGGGGACAGGGCTCAACACTCAGGGTTTTTTTAATTTTTATTTTGAAATAATTATAGATTTGGAGGAGGTACAAAGAAATGTACAAGGAGGCCTCATGCACTCTTTACCCAGTCTGCCCTAGTGTTAACATCTTGTATAACTAGAACAATTTCAAAACCAGGAAAATGACATTGGTATAATCCATGGAGATTCACATTTCACTAGTTATACATGTACTCATCTGCATGTGTGTGGGCATGTGTGTATAGCTCTTTGCAATTTTATCATATGTTTAGCTTCATGTAACCACCACCATAGTCAAAAAATTTATCTGTACCATCACCACAGGACCCCCCTGTACTACCTCTCCATAACCATACCCACCTCTGCCCCCATTCCTGACTTTTGGCAACCACTAACCTGTCCTCCATTTCTGTAATTACTATCTCACTAATGTTATTCAAATGGAATCATGCAGTATGTACCCTTTTGAGATTTTTTTTCATTCAACATAATTGCCTTGCAGTTCATCCAATTTCTTATGTGTATCAATAGTCCATTTCTATTACTCAGTAGCCCTCCATGGTATGGATGTACCACAGATTGTTTAACAATTCATCTGTTGAAGGATAATTTAGGTAGTTTCTATTTTAAGGCTTCTATGAATTTCTACAGACAAATAAGTTTTCATTTCTCTATGGCATGTGCCTAAGAGTACAACTGCTGGATCAAATATGTCCATTTTTAGTATTAAACAAAACTTCAACTGTCTTCCAGAATGGCTGGACCATTCTATATTCCCACCAACAATATATGAGTGGTCTACTTTCTCCATATTCTCACCAGGATTTGGTGTTATTAATATATTTTTCTTTTAACTTTTAGTCTTTCTGACAAGTGTGTAGTAATATCTCATCATGGCTTTAATTTGGATTCCTTTAATGGCTAATGATGTTGAGAACTCATTGTGTATATATTTGTCATCTGTATATCTTCTTCAGTGAAATATCTGTGCATTTAACAAACATTTGTTCTATTAAAATGGGGGGAAATTTTAATTTTGAAGAGGTCATACTTACCAATTTTCCCTTCATGGGTTGTTATTTTGTTGTCAACTCTTTGGCTAGTCCTAGGTCGCTAAGATTTTCTATTTTTTCTAGAAGTTGTATAGTTTCATGCTTTACATTTAAGTCCATGTTTCATCTTGAGTTAATTTTTGTATAAAGTGTGAGGTTTAGATTGATTTGGGTGTGTTGCTTTTGTTGTTGGTGGTGGTGGGGGTCTATGGATGTCCAATTGCTCCAGCACTATTTATTGAAGAGATTGTCACTCTTCCCTTGGATTGCTTTTGTTACTTTGCCAAAAAGGAGCATTTTTGTGTGCATCTGTTTCTGGAATCTCTATTCTGTTTCATTGACTTGTATGCACCTATCCCTCTGCTAGTACCACACTGTCTGGCTTACCATAGCTATATTGTAAATTTTAACATCTAGAAAATTGTTTCCTCCCACTTAATTCTTCTTTTTTGAAATTTTTTGGTTATTTTCCTTTCATATGAATTTAGAATAAGCTTGCTTGTGTCTACAAGAAAACTTACTTGGATTTTAATAGGAATTGTTAAATCCTAAGAATCAGTTTAGGGGAAATTGACATTTTTCTATGCTGAGTTTTCTAATCCATGAACACAGTATATCTTCCCAAGTGTTTAGGTCTTCTTTGATTTCTTTCATCGGCATTTTATCATATTCATCATACCAATCCTGTATGGGTGTGTTAGATTTATATCTAATTACTTCATTTTCTTCAGAACAACTGTAAATGGTCTTGTGCTTTTTTAATTTTAGTTTCTATTTGTTTGTTATCAGTATATATAAAAGCAGCTGATTTTTTTGTGTGTGCTGATCTTTTATTCTGTGACCTTACTGAATTGCTTAGTTCTAGCAGTTTTGGGTGTGGGTGTGTGTTTAAGATTGCCTGGGACTTCTACGCAGAAAATCATGTCATCTGCAAATAAAAAGAGTTTTACTTCTTCTTTTCCAATAGGCATGCTTTTTATTTCTTTTTCTTGTCTTATTTCACTGAGTAGGACTTTAGGCAATATATTAATAAGAATAGTGTGAGCAGACATTCTTAACTTGCTCCTGATCTTAGAGGGAAAGCATTTAGTCTTTCACCATTAAGTAATGTTAGATGTAGGGTTTTTGTTGATATTCTTTCTGAATTTGAGGAAGTTCTCCTATATTCCTAGTGTACTGAGAGTTTTATGATGAATGAGTGTTGAATTTTACCAAATGTTTTTTCTTTACCTTGGTACAGTCATGTGATTTTTCTTTTTTAGACTGTTGATATGGTGCCATACCTTTTCAGATGTTGAGCCAACCTCATATATGTGGGATAAATCCCACTTGGATTATAATTCCTTTTATACATTATTGTATTTTATTTGCTAAAATTCTGTTGAGGATTTTTACACCTAAGTTTGTCAGAGTCATTGATTTGCAGTTTTGGAGGCACTTGGTTAATTTATTATGTCAGGGTAAAACTGAACACATAAAATATGTTATTTAGGACATGTTCTCTCCTCTTCTACTTTCCAGGAAATACTGTGTAAAATTTGTTTTACTTCTGTGAATATTTAATAAAATTCTCCAATAAAGCCACCTGGGACTGGATATTTATTTTTATAATTTTTAATAATAAATTCAATTCTTTTAATCATTATAAATCTGTTTAAGTTATCTAGTTCATCTTGGCTTAGTTTGGGTGGATTGTGGGTTTTGACATATTGATTCATTTCTTCAAAGTTAATAATTTATGAGTAAACTCATTCATAGTTGTTCCTTACTATCCTTTTAATAGCTGCAGAATCCATAATTACATTCCTTGTCATTAAAGATATTGGTGACTTCTCTGTTTTTATCTTTGTCAGTCTTACTAGCAGTTGATCAATTCAATGACTTTTTTTTCAAAGAACCAGCTTTATACTTCATTAATTTTCTCTAATATTTTCCCATTTGAATTCCACTGACTTCTCCACCTTGTTATCCACTACCATCCCTCTGTTTGCTTTTGGTTTATTTTTATCTCATCTTTCTAATTTCTCAAGGTAGGAACTTAGATTATTGATCTGATATCTTTCCTCTTCTCTAATGTAAGCATTGCATTCTCTCGGTGCTGCTTTAGTTACATCCCACAAATTTTGATATACTGTGCTTTCACTTTCCTTCAGTTTTATGTATTTTAAAATTTCCTCTGGGATTTCCTCTTTGACCCATGGATTATTTGGAAGTGTGTTGTTTCATTTCTAAGTACTTGGAGATTTTTTCTGTTGTGTTTCTGTTAGTGATATCTAGCTACACTCCATTATGGTCAGTGAGTATACTCTGTGTGATTACAATTCTTTAAATTGCTTAATGTTTGTTTTATGATGCAGGATATGATCTAGCTTGGTGAATGTTCCATGGTGCTTGAAATAAATGTGTATTCTGTTTTTGTTGGATGGAGTGTTTTATAAATGCTAACTAGATCCTATTGTTCAATAATGTTGTTCAGTTCTATACCCTTTTTAATGTCCTGTCTAGTAGTTTTATCACTTGTTATGAGTGTGATGTTCTCTTGTGATGTTGTAAGCAATATGGGTCTTACAAGCCCTCCAGGTGATTCTGATGTATACTAAAATTTGAGAACCACTGGCCCAGAGCAGAGTAACTCAATAAATTTTTTTGAATTGAAAAGTCATTATTTTATACACGGTAAATTAGAAATTTTTTGTATGAACATGATGCTGTTTTCAGTAAATAAAAAAATTATTTAGTTAGGAAGGTGGGAATATAATGGAAGCCCTCACCTTACTTGTTTTTTTCTGTATAATTAAAACAAGCAATTAGTTGCACAACTACCCCCACAGGGACAGGTTTACCACAAACAAGCTGCATATGGCAGAGTACCCAGAAAGCTCTGGAGTCCTAATTAGAGCCAAGTTTTATATTTAAAGCCAAATTTTAAACTTAAGACCCAGCTAATCCCTTAATTCATCATTTCTGAGATTGGGCAGTTTATTTACACGTGCATTCAATCAGTGAGTACTTATTGCTCTCCTCTCATGATCCAAGAAATATACAGGTGCTAAAAATAAAGCAGAGAATATAGAGCATAGAGTTCACTATATATATATATACATATATACATATACATATATATATACATATATACATATACATATATACATATATATACACATATACATACTTTAATTATAATTGTAATTAGTGCTAGGTTTAATTTATTTTAGTTTAATTTAAATTAATACTAATTTAATTGTAATTAAAAAGAAGGGCAGAGTACTAAAAAGGTATATAACAGCAGGCCTAGACTAGTCTAAGGGGAGCATGGAAGTTTTCCTTTATTACTTAATAGGAAATCTGAGATATAAAGGAAGAGTTAGATTTGACCTAAGGAAGAAGAAGGAAATGAGGTTAAAAATCAAGGAAATCCCATTTTCAGGAGCTAAAAGAAATATCTTGGCTTTATACTTGGAATAGAAGTAAAGATGCACTAGCAAGAAAATTCAGGACAGTGATGGGGACTAGAGGAAGTGCCCATCTACTGGAAGTGGTCCATGTGAATATCACAGCTTCCAGCCAACCCAGGTACATCTCACCAAGTCAGTGAGACCGAAAACCTGTGAAATCACAATAGGTTCCATTTACCAAACCCTACTATGTTATAGGAACAGTAGCAGAAAACTTTTGAACATTCATTCCTGAAATTTCTTGGGTCTGCATCAACACATTTTGGTTTCTACTAGAATGAAGCCTATGGAGGGACCCCTGTTTAATAAGTGAATAGGAAAACAATCAAATTCTGCATTTGTACAACTTCCTGCATTAACCCCTGGGCATTGGGAAGGATAAGGAAGTAAGCAAAGGTAGGGAAAAGATAACATTTGTCAAGTGCTTACTGTAGGCCAATTCTAGACAGAGTTTTACACGTGTTTTCTGCATGTATCTCTTCTAATCTTCACAAAAACCCTGGGAAATGGACATTATTTTGTCATTTTAAGACATGGAAAGCAAAACTTGGAAAAGTGAAGTAACTTTCTCATGGTGAAAGCTAGTAAATACTCAAGGCAAGAGTCCAGAGTCTTGTGTGAAAACAAGCAGGGCCAATTTATAGTAGGGGCTGCTCCCTTGGCAGTTGAGTTCCATCCCAACAACACTTGTTCACTTTTTTCTTCCACTCTCATTGCAATTCCTTTTTCTTCTGTGGTCCTGGTCAGCCTGTGGATTAACTCGTAACCTCCCCTGGGACCTGTTCCTCTCTAACTCTCCTTACATCACCAAAACTTCTTCTGGAACACTCAATAACCAAAGTTAGATTTTTCCCCTGATGCTTGAAAGTCTACTTTATAGGTGTCATATTAAAATTCAAAATGCCAGCCACATCACCATAAGTCCAAATCTATTATTTTACTCTCCTTCTTTTACTAACAATGATGTAGACAGAAACTTGGGTCTCCAAGTCTAAAGGAAATATTTTTAGCTTTTCTGATATATTACTGTGCTTCAAAATATTATTGCTATTGTATTGGTAGGATTTTATTTGGATTCTAATATGACTTTAGGGGAATGTGAGATCTGTAAAATATATTTATGCAGCTGCAATAAAAGAATTGAGATGGCTGTGAAGGGAATGAAAAGAGAACAAAACACCAAAAGGAGCTGGGAATTACTGTGGATTTTCCATTTCTGCTATCTGATATGGAACTCATGCAGGAACAATTTCTTAAAGTATACAGATAAAAATTGAAAAGTGAAAATATAATTTCATTTGGAAATAAAATTGTGGGGAGTGGGTTTTTTTTCTCTTTTAGGTGAATTAAAAAAATTTTTTTTTCCAGAAAACTATATTTTCCAAGTTCTGGTGTACATACTAGTAGTGGCTTTAAATTCTAAAAAATTGTTTTAAAAAAAACCACACCATAATTCATATAGGCTGTAATAGGAACTATCAAGTAGAATGAGTGTAAATACATGTGAATACTGCTTTCAAGATGAGTGACTCAGTTTGAAGGAAATAAAAACTGAAAATCTATGAAGCCCATGTGTTTTTTTTTTCTCTTCATCTCTAGAACAAAGCCCCTGTAAGCATTAAGTGTATGATGACCTGATTTTGAATGTTATTTCAAGCAAAGTTTCTTTTTTTTTATTCTCAGATAAACAAATATTCTACAGATAGGATGAAATCACTGCCCAGGCCTACAGAAAGTCTGAGTAAAAGGAACAGAAAGCCAGTCCCACTTACCCTAGCAGCTGCCTAGTAATACCAGCTGAGCCTGATGTTGCTGAGAAATAGAGGGAAGTATTTGGCTTTCTATGTGACATTTGGTTTTGAATCTCTATATTATACTTAGAACATATATTTGCATCCTTAGAGAAAAAAAGCTACCAAAAAAAAAATATTAACCTGACTCCTATCAGCCTAAATTCAAATGCTCATTCATTGCTGATGGACAGACTAGGGAATACTCTGCATTAGGAAAACCACAGGGGAAAGGCTGTTAAATGCTCTTTTAAAAAACTCTAAGATTTGACCTTCCTCTGGGATTATCAACTTCAGGCAGGTATTCGAGTGAACCTAGAGTGATTGACTCAGTTACTACCACAGCCTCCTGAAATGTGCGTGTTTGTATGTGCATGTCTGCATGTGTGTCTGTATTGATACTTAGGGAGGGAAGGAATCTTGTCACCTTTGATCAAAGAGCAGATATGCTCACAGTCATATCCTGATATCTATAACTGATGTCTGTACCCACCTCCCCTCACCAATGCCTCTCACCTATATTTATCTTATAAGGAATTACTTTGGTAACCACACACATATTCATTCACCATAAAAAGCCAATGTGATCCACCAGATACATATTGATCCACTTATATGCTATGAGCCTGCATGTCCTAGACACCAGAACTGAAGGTTATGAAGTTGAATAGAACACAAGGTGTAACTTCAGAAACTCACGATGAATGTAGGCCTTAAAATACTTCTGCAGCTAAGGAAGGAAATTAGGAGGACTCTTCAGGGGGAGCACACCACATGAGTCATGGAAGCAAAAGCACAAGTGAGAGAAATAAAGCACAGCATCGTCAGGTCAGTCTGAATTTATTTATGAACAATTAAGAGTCATTGAAAGGCTTTCATGGTTAGGCAGAAGAATGAGAGCACCCAATCCATATTTTAAAGACACAATTCTGGGAGCAGTGTGAGAAAAGGATTTGTGTGGAGAGGTAAATAGAAATCAGAGGGAGACGTTAGGAGGTTATTTTTATAGTAAAGATATAAGAGGGAAGCAGAGATGGAAATCAGGTAACTTTTAAGAAGTATAATTTATAAAAGTGAGTCTGAAAGAAATAGAAAATGTAAAGAAAAATTAAGATGGAAGAAATAGAAAACATTTACTCACTACCACCTCCTCACCACTACATCACACACAGACAGACACACAAAACCACCACCTATAAAAGTACCTTGCCCAGATTGTTTTTTGGGGGAAAGTCCCCAACAAATTTTTTTAAAAGATTTTATTCATTTGACAAATGGAGGGGGGTAGCACAAGCAGGGAGAGCGGCAGGCAAAGGGAGAAGCAGATTCCCCACTGAGCAGGGAGATTGATGTGGGGCTTTATCCCAGGCCCTTGGGACCATGGCCTGAGCTGAAGCCTGACACTTAACCAACTGAGCCACCCAAGTGCCCCAGTCCACCAATTTTTTAAAGAGAAATAATTTCAGTGCTACTTAAACTAGTCCAGAATATAGAAAGAAGACATACATAAATATAACATTGCAAAAATTCCTAAATCTGATAGAGATAGCACACAAAAAAATATAAAACTATAGATAAACATTTCAAGAATGTCCAATGCAAATTGCCTAATTAAAATATCAGCAAACAGAATAAATTAATAACTGTGATTTGTTCTGGAAATAAAATGTACATATTTAATTTTATATGTTTAGTTTATATATATTTGGTGTTAGGAAATTGTCAAGGATCATTTCCAAATATGCTGCAAAGACATTTGATAAAATTCAAGATCCATCTGTTTATGTCTTTTGCCTATTTTTCTGTTGAGTTATGTCTTTTTTATTGATTTGTAGAGTTCACATGGGAAAAATATTAATTTGTAGGAGTGCTTTATATATTCTACAGACAATTCTTCTGTGGTAAATGTTTTCCTTCAGTTTGTGGTTTGTTTTTCATTTTCCTTATGGTTTCTTTTGAAAGACAGAGATTTTTTTAATTCACCCTAGTTAAAAATATTAATATGTTCCATTTTCTTATTATTTAATCTAAGCATCATTCTCTAAAAATTCTGAAAAAGTTTTTATGCTTCAACATCTGCTCTTAATAAAATTAAGCTTTTAATAAAACAGGAATGCATAGATACTTCCTTAACATAATAAAATATATGCACCCAGTTCCAAAGCTAGTGTCATGCTTAATAAAGAAACACGAGAAGTACCTCATTAAAGGCAGGAATGTCCATTATCACCACCACTATTCAATTTTTTTGTGCATAGATTATCCAGAGCAATTTGAGAGGAGAAAGATACATAAAGTATATAAATTGGAAAGGAAAAAATTAAATTACCTGTATATGGTTTGTTCATATCCCTGGAGAACCTAGGAGAATTCACTAAAAAGCTATTATAAACAAGAAAATTCAGCAAAATGACTAAGTGCAATATTAATATAAAGAAATCAATAACTCCTTTATTCTTTAAGTAACCTCTATAACCAACATCAGGCTCAACCTCACAACCCTGAGATCAAGAGTCACATGCTTCATCAACAGAGCCAGCCAGGTGTCCCATCATTTATAAGCTCATTTATAAGACCAACAACCAGTCAGAAAGTTTAGCCATTTTACAATAAAGGTATGTTTTTTTAAATATGCAAGATCTACATGTTTAAATGTTTTAAAGGCTATGAAGGCCTAAAAGATGACTTGATCAACTGGAGACTTATATCACATTCTTTGACAGCAGGAGTCAATATCATGAAGATGATATACCTGTAAATTTAACATAATCCCAATAAAAATATCAAAACAATTTCTTTTAAGTAGACAAGAGGATTCTAAAGTTCAGATGGGAATTATTATACAAAAAAATAGACAGGATAATTCTGAAAAAGAAGAAAAAGGGAAGGCTAGACCTAAAAATATTAAGATGTACTCATATAATAATGTAATAATAATTAAAAGTGAGATATTAAATTACCAGACATAGTAACTGAACAGAAAAGAGATGCAAAAAAGAGGTCCAAACACATGTAAGAATCTGTTATATAATAAAGGAATTATTTCAAATTGGCAGGAGAAAGATGGCACCGAAAAACCTGGGGGAAATAGCCAGCATGAGATGATGTCACAGATAGGAGACCCGATCTCCATCCTCCAATAAGAATCAACAATTAGACAGCTATGCATGAATAAATACAGCTTTGGGGGTCCACTTTAGAAACTTCAGCAACACAGCATAACAAAAAACCTGAGAGTAGCTACACATAAAAGGAGGAAGACAACTTCATTTTACCTGCATCAGCCCATCACCCAAGCAAGCTGTCATTGCTCAGCACCAAGAAGCAAACTAGCTGGAAAGTTTCCCTCCTTAAGAAAGAAGAGCAGGATAAGTAAGCAGCTTTCCTAGTCTTTCAGGGCATGGCACAAAGATCCCACTTTGGTTTCATTCTACCTAGACCAGCAAAGCTGAGACATATAGAGACAGTTAGGAACTAGCAAGAAAAACAGGGGATACCAATAACGGCCACACAGCTGAAGTGATTATGGTTCTGGGTGATGTGCTCTGGAGACAAATTCAGCAGCTTTCATGACTGAAGCTATGCACTTGAAGGCCACCAGCCTGATACTTGCCACCAGGCTCCACTCAATGCACATACACAAGGGAGACTATGCAGCCATGGGAGAGCACACCGACATCCACGCCTCCCACAGCTGCTTGTGGCGACATTGGACCCCATGTTCTGTCACTGGACTGAAAAATTGCATTCATCTGCAGCTAGTTCCACCAGCTGTGTACCTACTTGCCCTGGCCCAAACTTTCACCAGCTTCCATAGCCACATACCCATGGTGAGACCCACCAACCACAGCAGTGCATGCCAACAACCAGTGACCCCACAGCTGTCAGTGTGTCTACAGTTGACCCTCCCCCTTGCCACCTGCCCCTGCCCCACCACTACATATGTGGCTACAACCAGCTCCTGCCACTACACAGTCACCTACAGCTGACCCCCACAACTAAATGTGTGCACACCAGTGGATCCAGCCACCACTGTGGCCGGGTCCCTAAGTGCTGGACCTGAGTGCAACGCTGAGGACTGCAATAGCACTTATCACCACTGCAGACTTCACACCATGCTTGCCAAGGACCACACAGTGGTTGATGCTGTGGACCCCAACAGTCTGAGGTGACGGGACATCATGCCTCCCCAGATATGGTACCACCACACAACCCTGCACTTGGCATCCTGCACCACAAAATTCAGAGCACCACTAGTCATAGAGCATTCTGGTGTATCCCCACTCACAGGTAAATTCTTCCCTTACCAAAGTCGGCCTATAAAGTCTAGAAGAGGTGACTACTTTTTCAAATGACAGTTACCTATATGAGGCTACAAAAATCATAAAGAATCAGGAAATATAAGGAACTCTCAAGTACCATTGGTAGAAAGGTAAACTAATCCAGCTAATGTGGAAAACAGTATGGAAGTTCCTCAAAAAATTAAAAATAGAATGACCATGTGATCTAGTAATTCTACTACTGGGTATTTAACCAAAGAAAATGAAAATACTAATTCAAAAAGATTTTGCGTCCCTAAGTTTATTGTGGCATTATTTACAATAACCAAGATATGGAAGCACCCCCAGTATCCATCAATAGATGAATAGATAAAGAAGATGTGGTGTATATACACAATGGAGTATTATTCAGCCATTAAAAAAGAATGAGATCTTGCCATTTGTGACAACATGGATTGATCTAGAGGGTATTATGCTATGTGAAATAAATCAGACAGAGAAAGACAAATACCATATGATTTCATTTATATGAAGCAAAACAAACAAATGAAAAACAAACAAAAAACAGAAACAGAGTACACAGAAAGAAACCACAAATACAGAGTACAAATTGCTGGTTGTCAGAAGAGAAGGGGTGGGGCATGGGCAAAATATGTCAAAGGAAATGGCAGATATAGTTATGTAATGAATAACTCATAGGGATAAAATGTGCAACACAGAGAATATAGTCGATGTTATTGTAATAGCATTGTATAGGGACAGATGGTAGCTACACTTGTGGTGAGCATAGCATAATGTACAGAGTTGTCAAATCACTATGTTTTATACCTGAAGCTAATGTAACATTGTATGTCAACTATACTTCAATTTTAAATAAAAAATATTTGATATATTTTTAAAAAATAGAGCTTGGGAAGATGGTGGAGTAGGAGGAACCTAAACTCACCCTGATCCACATTCATAACTAGATATCACTTACATCCAAGTAAATAAATCAGAGGGTGACCCAAAGACTGGCAGAACAAACTCCACAACTAAATGTAGAAAGGGAGCCACGTTGGAGAGGTTAGGAAGGGCAGAAACGGTGGTAGGGAGCTGCCAACAGGAGGGAGGGAACTACGGGCACGGAGTGGGGAAAGCACCAGGAAGCCTACCCAGGGAAAAAGACCATAATATCTTACCTTGAAAATCAGAGGGATTGAATTCTGTGAGTTTGTATAACCAGCAGAACTTAGAGGTTGGAGCTTTAAAATTCAGTAACTCAGGGCACCTGGGTGGCTCAGTGGGTTAAAGCCTCTGCCTTTGGCTCAGGTCATGATCTCAGGGTCCTGGGATCGAGCCCCGTATCGGGCTCCCTGCTTAGCGGGGAGCCTGCTTCCTCCTCTCTCTCTGCCTGCCTCTTCGCCTACTTGTGATCTCTCTCCCTCTCTGTGTCAAATAAATAAATAAACCCTAAAAAAAAGAATTTCTAAACTTTAAAAAAATAAATAAATAAATAAAATAATAAAAAATAAAAGTCAGTAACTCAGCACTGGGTGAGCTGGGAGAGCAAGTGATAGCTGGACCCCCACACTTAAAGTGACAACAGCCTACAGAGTCAACATAGAAGCACAGTTTGCACAACACCTGGGGCAAATGCAGGAGAGATTTGTTTATACATATCTCAGAGCCTGTTGGGGAACTTTACTGGGAACAAAGGAGCTGGCAGGTGCCAGTTTCCTCCCCTATCCCATCCCCCAACATACAGAGCCACCTGCTGGCTGGTGTTACAGGCTTGCTACCTAAACTGTTAGCAGTGCACCTGATGACTCACCCACTCTGAGCCAGCTGGTCTCCTTCCTTCCTGGGCTCAGCACAAATTTTTTTAACACCCTAACCATCTGCTGCCTCTTCATACCATGTCCCCCAGGGGCCAACACACTGTGGGGGAATCCAGCCTAGGACTAGTGGCTCAGCACAAATTTTGCTAGAACCACCACCTCGCCCCTGAGCCCTCCTGTAGTCACACCTGTTCAGAGTCAGCCTATCTTGTCTCACTAACATCACAGCCCACAACAAGGAGTTAGTGTAGATGTCTGGAGTGTAGATGTCTGGACGGAAAGGAAAAGCAAACTCAGATACAATAGCAGCGCAGAAGCAACACATATAGGAGATCCCGCTGAAGTGCCAGGTTCTGGTGAACAGGGCACTCTGCACTGCAGGGCACTACAGGATCTCTTCTTCATGAAGCCACTACTTTCAAGAGCAGAAGACGTAGCTGACATTTCTAACACAGAGAAACAGACACAGAGAGGTAGACAAAATGAAGAGACAGGGAAATAAGTTCCAAATGAAAAAACAGGACAAAATCACAGTAAGAGATCTAAGTGAAATAGAAATAAGTGATATGCCTGATAGAGAAGTTAAATGATCATAAAGATACTCACTGAACTTCAGCAAAGGGTGGTGGACATCAGTGAGACCCTTGACAAAGAGATTAAAAATATTATATCAGTGCCATCTCACTGGCTCAGTCAGTGAAACATGCAATTCTTGATCTTGAGTTGTGAGTTTGAGCCCCACATTAGGTGTAGAGATTACTTAAAAATAAAATCTCTTTTTTTAAGATTTTATTTGAGAGAGTGAGCACAAGTGTGGGGGAGGGGCAGAGGGAGAAGACAGACACCCCACTAAGCAGGGAGCTTGACGCAGAGCTCCATGCCAGGACCCTGAGATCATGACCTGAACCAAAGGCAGATGCTTAACTGACTGGGCCACCCAGGATCCCCAAAAATAAAATCTTTTAAAAAAATAACACATCAGAAATGAAGAACTCAAGAAATGAAATTAAAAATACAATAGATGGACTAAATAGTAGGCTATAGGAAGCAGAGGAATGTGTCAGTGGCCTGGTGAATAGAGTAATGGAAAGCAATCAAGCTGAACAAGTAAGAGACAAACAAATACTACATAATGAGAACAGACTTAAAGAACTCAATCACTCCATCAGGTGTACTAACATTTGCATTATAGGGATCCCAGAAGGAGAAGAGAGAGAAAGGGGAGCAGAAAATGTATCTGAAGAAATAATAGCTGAAAACTTCCTCAGTCTGGGGAGGGAAACAGAGATCCAGATTTAGGATACCCACATATCCCCCAACAAATTCAACCCAAGGAGGTCCACACCAAGTGACCATAGCAATTATAATGGCAAAAAAATATGGACATAAAGGGAATTTTAAAGGTTGCAAGAGAAAAGAAGACAGTTATATACAAATGAAACCAATAAAGCTAACAGCTGATTTTTTAGTAGAAACTTCACAGGCTAGAAGGGAGTGACACTACATATTTCAAGTGCTAAAAGGGAAAAACCCACAGCCAAGAATACTCTATTCAGAAAGGCTATCATTCAGAATAGAAGGAGAGATAAAGATCTTCCCTGAAACAAAAGTTAAAAGAATTCATGACCACTAACCAGCCCTACAAGAAATATTAAGGGGGACAATGTGAGTGTAAAACAAAAACCATAAGTAAGAGTAAGAAAACTTGGAAGCACAAAAGAAAAAAATTAAGTGTATCTGTAAAAATCAGTCAAGAGAGGCACAAAATAAAAAGATATAAAAACATGATACCAAAAACCTGAATCACGGAGGGGAGAGTGATAAAGAATGAATTCAAAATTAAGTGACCATCAGCTAAATATAGACTGTGATATGAAGAAGATGTTATATATAAACTGAATGGTAACCACAGATCAAAAAATAAAGAGTAAGTCCTTTCTGCCCGTGGATGCCGCTGAGTAAGCATTGTTAAAGTCTCCCCTCCCACCGCCGTCATGTCTAAGTCAGAGTCTCCCAAAGAGCCTGAACAGCTGCAGAAGCTCTTCATCGGAGGTCTGAGCTTTGAAACAACTGATGAGAGTCTGAGGAGCCATTTTGAGCAATGGGGAACACTTACGGATTGTGTGGTAATGAGAGATCCAAATACCAAGCGCTCCAGAGGCTTTGGGTTTGTCACATATGCCACTGTGGAGGAGGTGGATGCAGCCATGAATGCAAGGCCACACAAGGTGGATGGAAGAGTTGTGGAACCAAAGACGGTTGTCTCAAGAGAAGATTCTCAAAGACCTGGTGCCCACTTAACTGTGAAAAAGATTTTTGTTGGTGGCATTAAAGAAGACACTGAAGAACATCATCTAAGAGATTATTTTGAGCAGTATGGGAAAATCAAAGTGATTGAGATCATGACCGACCGAGGCAGTGGCAGAAAGAGGGGTTTTGCTTTTGTAACATTTGATGACCATGACTCTGTAGACAAGATTGTCATTCAAAAATACCATACTGTGAATGGCCACAACTGTGAAGTAAGGAAAGCCCTAGCTAAGCAAGAAATGGCTAGTGCTTCATCCAGCCAAAGAGGTCGAAGTAGTTCTGGAAACTTTGGTGGTGGTCGTGGGGGTGGTTTTGGTGGGAATGTGGCTATGGTGGTTCCAGCAGCAGCAGTAGCTATGGCAGTGGCAGAAGGTTTTAATTACTGCCAGGAAACAGCTTAGCAGGAGAGGAGAGCCAGAGAAGTGACAGGGAAGCTACAGGTTACAACAGATTTGTGAACTCAGCCAAGCACAGTGGTGGCAGGGCCTAGCTGCTACAAAGAAGACATGTTTTAGACAATACTCATGTGTATGGGCAAAAAACTCGAGGATTGTATTTGTGACTAATTGTATAACAGGTTATTTTAGTTTCTGTTCTGTGGAAAGTGTAAAGCATTCCAACAAAAGGTTTTAATGTAGATTTTTTTTTGCACCCATGCTGTTGATTGCTAAATGTAATATTCTGATCATGATGCTGAATAAATGTGTCTTTTTTTAAAAAATAAATAAATAAAAAATAAAGAGTAAGGAATCCAAGTTATCACTAAAGAAAACCAGCAAACCATGAAAGAAAGAAAGAGAAGAGGGGTGCCTGGGTTGCTCAGTCAGTTAGGCATTTCCCTTGGGCTCAGGTCATGATGCCAGGTTCCTGGGATCAAACGCCACTTCGGGGCCCTCTGCTCAGCAGGAAGCCTGCTTCTCCCTCTCCCTCTTCCTGCTATTCCCCCTGCTTGTGATCTCTCTCTTTCTGTGTGTGCGTCAAATAAATAAAATCTTAAAAAAGAGAGAAGAAAGGATCAAATAAAAACTACAAAAACCAAAAAACAAGTAACACAATGGCAATAAATACATATCTGTCAATAATTACTTCAAATGTAAATTAACTAAATACTGAAAAGTGTTCTTCAAGCTGAAATGAAAGGACACTCATCAGTAACATGAAAACATGTGAAAATATATAACAAATGGTTTGACAGGTGAATTCTACCAAACATTTAAAAAAGAACTAATGCCAAAATTTCTCAAACTGTTTTAAAAAACCGAAGAAGAGGGAACACTCCCAAACCCATTTTATAAGGCAGCATTACCCTAATACCAAAGCCAGATAAGGACACTGTAAGAAAATAAAACCACAGACTAATATCCTTTATGAATATAGATGTAAAAATTCTCAACAAAATATTAGCAAAACAAATTCAGCAATAAAAGGATCATACAAACATGAACAAGTGGGATTTATCCCTGGGATGCAAGGATGGCTCAATATGTAAATCAGTAAATGTGATATACCATATTGATAAAATGAAAGATAAATATCATATGGTCATCTGAGTAGGTGCAGAAAAGGCATTTGATGAAATACATCATTTCATGATAAAAACACTCAACAAATTAGGTGTAGAAGAAATATACCTTCACATGATAAAGGCCATATGTGACAAGTCCACAATTAACATCATACACAATGGTGAGGTGTGGAAAGATTTTCCCGCTAAGATTAGGAAAAAAACAAGGATGCCCACTCTCACCACTCCTATAGCACTAGAAGTCTTAGCTGGAGTAATCGGGCAAGAAAATGAAATAAAACATATTTGAATCAGAAAGGAAGAGGTAAAAATAACTTTGTTTGCAGATGATATGATCTTGTATATCAAAAATCCTAATGATTCAGGCTGCCTAGATGGCTCAGTCAGTTAAGTGGCTGACTATTGGTTTCAGCTCAGGTCATGACCTCAGGGTCATGGGATCAAGTCCCATGTGGAGCTCTGCACTCAGCATGAAGTCTGCTTGTTCTTCTTCCTCCCCCTCTCCCTCTCCCTGCTCACTTGCTCTCTCTCTCTAAAATAAATAAATAAAATCTTTCTTTAAAAATTCCTAAAGAGAGGGAGGAGCAAGATGGCGGAGGAATAGGAGACCGACTATCATCAGGTCCCAGAAATTCACCCAGATAGCTATCAAACTACTCTGAACACCTACAAATTCTACAGGAGATCGAAGAGAAGAAGAGCAGCAATTCTAGGAACAGAAAATCGACCACTTTCCAGAAGGTGGGACATGCAGAGAAGTGAATCTGAAGTGACGGGAAGATAGACCGGGGGGCGAGGGGGGAGTGACTGGCTCCCGGCAAGTGAAAGAGCAGCGGAGCACAAAATCAGAACTTTTAGAAGTCTGCTCCACTGAGGGACATCGTCCCAGAGGCCAAGCAGGGGGTGAAGCCCTCATGGGGACAGTGTGGTCTCAGGACCCACGGGGACACAAAAATACCAGGGGTGTCTGAGCGCAACAGAGCTCCCAGGTATCAGAGAGGATAAGCTGACTGGAGAGACGGAGCCATGCTAAGAAGGTGTCTCTCAGCTCAGGGGTACCTTGAGCTGTGATCCAAAGCACAGTCAGGCCACTGCTCTTTGAGCAGGGATCCCATGGGCTGCAGATCCGGAGAGACCCCCTCCTTGCTCCTCTGGGAGGGGTGGCATGGGAGTGGCCACAGGAATCAGCCAGATTTGGATATTCCAAACAGGGCCGCATGCCAGAGATAGAAACGTTAGGTCACAGGCCGGGTGAGCTCGGAGTGTAGCCAGAGACCACGGAGACAGGAGGGACTGACTGCTTTTCTCTGAGGACGCACTGAGTGAGGCCCGAGCTCTCTGCTCCTCCGGGTTGGAGATGAGGAGGCTGCCATTTTCATTCCCGTCCTACAAAGCTGTACGGAAAGCATTCAGGGAACAAAAGCTCCCAAGAGCAAACCCAAGATGATTACTTAGCCTGCCCCCTGGTGAGGGCCGTGCAATTCCACCTCGGGCAAAGACACTTGAGAATCACAGCAACAGGCCCCTCCCCCAGAAGACCAGCAAGAAAATCCAGCCAAAGCCAAGTTCAAGATTGCTGAGAATTAAAAAAAAGAAAGAAAGAAAAGAAAAGATTGCTGAGAATTGTGGAACTCCGGAGCTAGGGAAAAGCAACGGAGAGAAGTAATGGCTTCTTCCCCAGGATTCTTTAGTTGTTCAAAGTTAAATTCTTTGAATTTTATTTTTTTCTTACTCTTTTCTTTTAAATTTTTTCCTTTTTCCTATTTTAACGTTTTTTAACCATTATATCTTATCAACACTTTTTAATCTTTTTTAATTTTCATTGTTATAGTCATATTTTATCCCTTCATTGTACTTAACCTTATTTTTTGTATACATACAGGGTCTTTTCAATTCACCAGTCTAATAGATAGAGATACAGATACAGATACAGATACAGATAGCGATAGAGTCAGAGACGGAGATAGATACAGAAGCAGAATTAGAAATAGATAATATAGATATAGGATTTTGTTTTATTTTATTTTTGTTTTGTTTCATTTTTGCTTGTTTGTTTTGGTTTTTTGTTCTTTGTTTTTTCCCTCTTTCTTCTCCCCCCAGTTCCAGGTCTCTCCTGATTAGGTTAGTGTATATTTCTCTGGGGTCATTGCTATGCTTGAGTATTTTGTTCTCTCATTCATCTATTCTTATCTGCATAAAATGACAAAACGGAAAAAATCAACACACACACACACAAAAAAAAAACAAGAGGCAGTAACGATGGCTAGGGACTTAATCAATGTGGACATTAGTAATATGACAGAACTAGAGTTCAGAATGATAATTATTAAGGTGCTGGCTGGGCTCAAAAAAAGCATGGAAGATAATAGAGAATCCCTCTCTGGAANAAAAGAACTAAAATCTAACCAAGCTGAAATCAAAAAAGCTATTAATGAGGTGCAATTAAAAATGGAGGCTCTTACTGCTAGGATAAATGAGGCAGAAGAGAGAATTAGTGATTTAGAACACAAAATGACAGAGAATAAAGAAGCAGAGGAAAAGAGAGACAAACAACTACTGGACCATGAGGGGAGAATTCGAGAGATAAGTGATACCATAAGATGAAACAATATTAGAATAATTGGGATCACAGAAAAGGAAGGGAGAGAGAGGGGCAGAAAGTATATCAGAGCAAATTATAGTACAGAATGTCCCTAATTTGTCAAAGGGAACAAGCATCAAAACCCAGGAGGCACAGAGAACANAGAAGCCCCCCCAAAATTAATAAAAATAGGTCCACACCCCATCATCTAATAGTAAAACTTACAAGTCTTAATGACAAAGAGAAAATCCTGAAAGCAGCTTAGGACAAGAGGTCTGTAACATACAATGGTAGAAATATTAGACTGACTAAAGACCTATCCACAGAGATCGAGCAGGCCAGAAAAAACTGGCATGATATATTCAGAGCACTAAATGAGAAAAATATGTAGCCAAGAATACTATATCCAGGTAGGCTGTCATTGAAAATAGGAGAGATAAAAAGCTTCCAGGACAAACAAAAACTAAAGGAATTTGCAAACACCAAGCAGACCTACAGGAAATATTGAAAGGGATCCTCTAAGCGAAGAGAGCCTAAAAAAACATAGGCCAGAAAGGAAGAGACACAGTATACACTTACAGTCACCTTATNGCAATACAATGGCTCTAAATGTATATCTCTCAATAGTTACTCTGAATGTAAATGGACTAAATGCCCCAACTAAAAGACACAGGGTATCAGAATGAAAAAAAAAACAAGACCCATTGATATGCTGTCTACAAGAAACTCATTTTACATGCAAAGACGCTTCCAGATTTAAAGTGAGGGGGTGAAAAACAATTTGCCATGAGAATGGACATCAAAAGAAAGCTGGAGTGGCAATCCTTATATCAGATAAATTAGATTTTAAGCCAAAGAATATAGTAAGAGATGAGGAAGGACACTGTATTATACTTAAAGGATCTGTCCAACAAGAAGATCTAACAATTGTAATCNGATCTAACAATCATAAATATCTATGCCCCTAACATGGGAGCAGCCAATTATATAAACCAATTAATAACAAAATCAAAGAAACACATCAACAATAATGCAATAATAGTAGGGGACTTTAACACCCCCCTTACTGAAATGGACAGATCATAGAAGCAAAAGATCAACAAGGAAATAAAGGCTTTAAATGACACACTGGACCACTTGCACATCACAGATATATTCAGAACATTCCATCCCAAAACAACAAAATACACATTCTTCTGNAGAATACACATTCTTCTCCAGTGCACATGGAACATTCTCCAGAATAGACCATATTCTGGGTCACAAATCAGGTCTCAACAGGTACCAAAAGATTGGGATCATTCCCTGCATATTTTCAGACCATAATGCTCTGAAACTAGAACTCAACCACAAGAGGAAAGTTAGAAAGAGCTTAAATACATGGAGGCTGAAGAACACCCTACTCAAGAATGAATGGGTCAACCAGGAAATTAAAGAAGAATTAAAAAAATTCATGGAAACAAATGAAAATGAAAACACAACTGTTCAAAATCTTTGGGATACAGCAAAAGCAGTCCTAAGAGGAAAGTATATAGCAATACAAGCCTTTCTCAAGAAACAAGAAAGGTCTCAAGTACACAACCTAACTCTACACCTACAAAAGCTAGAGAAAGAACAGCAAAGAAAGCCTACACCCAACAGGAGAAGAGAAATCATAAAGATCAGAGCAGAAATCAATGAAATAGAAACCAAAAGAACAGTGGAACAAATGAATGAAACTAGGAGTTGGTTCTTTGCATGAATTAATAAGATTGATAAACCCCTGGACAGACTTATCCAAAAGAAAAGAGAAAGGACCCAAATTAATAAAATCATGAATGAAAGAGGAGAGATCACAACCAACACCAAATAAATACAAACAATTATAAGAACATATTATAAGCAACTCTACACCAGTAAATTTGACAATCTTGAAGAAATGGATGCTTTCCTAGAGACACATAAACTACCAAAAGTGAACCAGGAAGAAACAGAAAATGTGAACAGACCCATAACCAGTTAGGAAATTGAAGCAGTCATCAAAAATCTCCCAACAAGAGCCCAGGGCCAGACAGCTTCCCAGGGAATTCTACCAAACATTTAAAGAAAATTAATACCTATTTTCCTGAAACTGTTCCAAAAAGTAGAAATGCAAGGAAAACTTCCAAACTCATTTTATGAGGCCAGCATTACCTTGATCCCAAAAGCAGACAAACACCCCATCAAAAAGGAGAATTACAGACTGATATCTCTGATGAACATGGATGCAAAAATTGTCACCAAAATACTAGCCAATAGGATCCAACAGTACATTAAAAGGGTTATTCACCACAATCAAGTGGGATTTACTTCTGGGCTGCAGGGTTCGTTCAACATCTGCAAATCAATCAATGTGATATAATACATTAATAAAAGAAAGAACAAGAACCATGTGATCTTCTCAGTAGATGCTGAAAAAACATTTGACAAAGCACAGCATCCTTACTTGATCAAAACTCTTCACAGTGTAGGCATAGAGGGTACATATCTCAATATCATCATAGCCATCTATGAAAAACCCACAGCGAATATCATTCTCAACAGGGAAAAACTGAGAGATTTTCCCCTAAGGTCAGGAACATGGCAGGGATGTCCACTATCACCTCTGCTATTCAACATAGTACTTGAAGTCCCAGCCTCAGCAATCAGACAACAAAAAGAAATAAAAGGCATCCAAATCAGCAAGGAAGAAGTCAAACTCTCACTCTTTGCAGACAACAAAAAGAAATAAAAGGCATCCAAATCAGCAAGGAAGAAGTCAAACTCTCACTCTTTGCAGATGATATGATATTTTATGTGGAAAACCCAAAGTGCACAGAAATCAGTTGCATTTCTATACACCAACAAGACAGAAGAAAGAGAAATTAAGGAGTCAATCCCATTTACAATTGCACCCAAAACCATAAAGATACCTAGGAATAAACCTAAGCAAAGATGCAAAGAATCTGTATTCAGATAACTATAAAGTACTCATGAAACAAATTGAGGAAGCCACAAAGAAATGGATTGGAAGAACAAATATTGTGGAAAGGTCTATGCTACCTAAAGCAATCTACACATTTAACACCATCCCTATCAAAATACCATCATTTTTTTCAAATAAATGGAAAAAATAATCCTAAAATTAGTATGGAACCAGAAAAGACCCTGAATAACCAGAGGAATGTTGAAAAAGAAAACCAAAGTTGGTGGCATCACAATTCCAGACTGAGGAAGCCACAAAGAAATGGATTGGAAGAACAAATATTGTGGAAAGGTCTATGCTACCTAAAGCAATCTGTGGAACAGAATATAGAGCCCAGAAATGGACCCTCAACTCTATGGTCAACTAATCTTCAACAAAGCAGGAAAGAATGTCCAATGGAAAAAAGACCATCTCTTCAACAAATGGTGTTGGGAAAACTGGACAGCCACATTCAGAAGAATGAAACTGGACCATCTCCTTACACCACACACAAAAACAGACTGAAAATGGATGAAATACCTCAATGTGAGACAGGAATCCATCAAAATCCTTGAGGAGAGCACAGGCAGCAACCTCTTCGACCTCAACTGCAGCAACTTCTTCCTAGGAACATCACCAAAGGCAAGGGAAGCAAGGGCAAAAATGAACTACTGGGACTTCATCAAGATCGGAAGCTTTTGCACAGCAAGGGCAACAGTCAGCAAAACCAAAAGACAACTGACAGAATGGGAGTAGATATTTGCAAATGACATATCAGATAAAGGGCTAGTATCCAAAATCTTTAAAGAACTTATCAAACTCAACACCCAAAGAACAAATAATCCAATCGAGAAATGGGCAGAAGACATGAACAGATATTTCGGCAAAGAAGACATCCAAATGGCCAACAGACACATGAGAAAGTGCTCAACATCACTCAGCATCAGGGAAATATAAATCAAAACCACAATGAGATATCACCTCACACCAGTCAGAATGGCTAAAATCAACAAGTCAGGAAATGACAGATGTTGGTTAGGATGTGGGGAAAGGGGAGCCCTCCTACACTGTTGGTAGGAATGCAAGCTGGTGTGGCCACTCTGGAAAACAGTATGGAGGTTCCTCAAAAAGTTGAAAATAGAGATACCCTATGACCCAACAATTGCACTACTAGGTATTTGCCCTAAAGATACAAATGTAGTGATCCAAAGGGGCACATGCACCGGAATGTATATAGCAGCAATGTCCACAATAGCCAAACTATGGAAAAAACCTAGATGTCCATCAACAGATGAAGGGATAAAGAATATGTGGTATATATATATACAGTGGAATACTATGCAGCAATCAAAAAATGATCACATTGCCGTATGCAATGATATGGATGGAGCTAGAGGGTATTATGCTAAGTGAAATAAGTCAATCAGAGAAAGATAATTATCATATGATCTCTCTGATGTGAGGAATTGAGGGGCAGGGCAGGGGGATCGTGGGGGTTAGGGAGGGAAAAAATGAAACAAAATGGAATCGGGAAGGAGACAAACCATAAGAGACTCTTAATCTCATGAAACCAACTGAGGGTTACTGGAGGGTGGGGGGTTAGGGATAGGGTGGATGAGTTATGGACATCAGGGAGGGTGTGTACTATGGTGAGAGCTGTGAAATGTGTAAGCCTCATGATTGACAGATCTGTACCCCTGGGGCAAATAATACATTATACGTTAATTTAAAAAAAAAAGAATATAAGAAAAGAGAGAAAAAAGAAAACTTGAGGGAAATTCTCCCTGACATTGGTGTTATCAATGATTTTTTTAGACATAATACCTAAAGCACCAGCAACAAAAGCAAAAATAAACATGTGGAACTGCATCATACTAAAAAGATTCTGCACAAAAAAGAAACAACCAACAAAATGAAAAGCAATCTATGGAATGAGAGAAAATATTTGTAACCCACATATCTGGTAAGGGTTTACTATCCAAATACATATATATTTGAAACTCACAACTCAATAGCAAAAAAACAAGTAATTCAATTTTTAAGTGAGCAAAAGATCTGAATAGACATTTTTCCAAAGAAGATCAACCATTTTCCAGATTACCAACAGAGAAATGAAAAGATGCACTAATCATCAGTGAAATGTGGGCGCCCGAGTGGCTCAGTGGGTTAAAGCCTCTGCCTTCTGCTCAGGTCACAATCTCAGGGTCCTGGGATCGAGGCCCACATCGGGCTCCCTGTTCAGCCAGGAGCCTGCTTCCTCCTCTCTCTCTCTCTGCCTGCCTCTCAGCCTACTTGTGATCTCTCTGTGTCAAATAAATAAATAAAATCTTAAAAAAAAATAATCATCAGTGAAATGCAAATAAAAGGTACAATGAGATGTTACCTCACAACCATTAGAATGGCTATCATCAAGAAGACAAAAGATAAGAGTTGGTGAGGATGTGGAGAAAAGGGAACCTTTGTACACTGTTGGTGGAAGTGTAAACTGATTCAGGTACTATAGAATACAGTATAGAGATTCCTCAAAAAATTAAAAATAGAACTACCATATGGCCCAGCAATCCCAATTCTGGGTATACATCCAAAGGAAATGGAAACAAGATCTGGAAAAGATATAGGCACTCCCATGTTCATTATTGCAGAATTATTTACAACAGCCAAGACATGAAAACAATCTAAGTGTCTGCTGAGAGATGAATGAATAAAGAAAATGTATTTTATTCAGCCATTAAAAAGGAGGAAATTCAGCCATTTGTGACACCATGGATGGACCTCGAAGATATTATGCTGAATAAAATAAGTCAGACAAAGAAAGACAAATACTGTACAATATCACTTATATGTGGAATTTAAAGAAACCAAACTCATAGAAACAGAAATCAGACTGGTAGTTGCCAGAGGTTGGGGTAGGAGGAAAGCAGAATTGAGTGGAGGTGGTCAAAATGTACAAACTTCCATTTATCAAATAAAGAAGTTCTGAGGACTCTTGTTCAGTATGGTAACTGTAGTTAATAATACTCTATTACATTCTTGAAAATTTCTGAGAGTAGTTCTTAAATGTTCTCACCACAAAAAAAGAAATGGTTATTATGTGATGTAGCCAAGTGTTACTAACCTTACGATGATAATAATTTTAAAATATATAAGTGTATCAAATCAACATGTTTTAAACCTTAAACTTTCACAGTGTTACAGGTCAATCTCAATAANGTCAATTATATCTCAATAAAGTTGAGGGTGGAGAAAATGGAGAAAATGGAGAAAAATGTAACTTTGGAACCCTATCTTACATCATAAATTCTGTATGGATCAAAATGTAAATGTAAAGGACTGAAACCAAAGATATTTTTTAAATATAAAAATTATTTTTGAAATACTAGAGTGGAGAAGGCCTTGTTAAGTATGACCTATCACGCAGAAATAATTTTTTAAGAAGATGGAAAAAAAAAGAAGATGGAAAAATTCAAGTGCATAAAAATCAAAAACTTTTCCTTAAAAAAAAAAGCCATCTTAAACAGTCAAAAGTAAAAAGTTTGCAGCAAATATCACAGGCAAAAGGCCGATACTCTTATTTAAAACATCAGCAGATGGGGGGGAAATGGGCACCCAGAAAAGAGAAAGAGTTAAAAGTAAAGAAATACAAATAGTTTTTAAATACATTTCTTAAATGCAAATTACATTGGAGAGCTCTAAAATGCATGAAGCAAATACTGATAGAACTAAGAGGAAAATTTGACAAATCCAGAATTTATAAATAGAGATGTAAATAAACACATCTTTCCCAGTAATTGCTGAAACAGTACAAAGAAGATTAGCAAAGATATAGAAGACCAACACTATGAACCAACTTGACCTCCCTGATATTTATAAACCACTAGACTCCAAACCAGCAGAATAGACTCTTTCCAAATACACGTGGGTCTCACGCTCCGTTAAAAAGGACAAACTTCCGACCTTTCCTGATAGCGGAGGACCATTCTTTGGTCATGGGTATACCAGTAGCTATGCTCTTCTTCTAGAACCTCCAAACAAGCTCTCAAGTGTATGTGGATCATTTACCAAAATACACCAAAGTTGGGCCACAAAACAAGTCTCAGTAAATGTCAGTGGAAATCATAAGGAGGACATTCTCTAAGCAAAACTTGTATTAAATTAAAAATTAAAATCAGAACAATGCTTGGAAAAATCCCCAAATACTTGAGAATCAAACAACACACTTGTAAATCGACAAAAAGCCAAAGAAGAAATCACAAGGGGAATTAGAAAACATTTTTTTTTACTTTGATCATTATTTTTTATTACCAACCCACCTTCTCCTTCCAACTTTGAACACTGTCCATGTTCATTTCCCAAACTTTATAGTTTATATGGAATCTGTGATTATGACTCCAAGAGTAACTAAAGATGAGAGGAAAAAAAACAAAACAAAAACACCCCCTTTCCCTTTTATTTTCTCCTTGGCCACACTGTGATCTCGCTGTTCTCCTCTTTCCCATTGGTGTTGCTCCATTCTTCAGTTCTCCCATTGGCTCAGAACCATCCAACAGAATTTTCTGCAATGTCAGAAATGTTCTATATTTCTGTATACAATAACCAATAGTCAATGAGGCTACTGAGCACTTGAAATGTGGCTAATGTGTATGGGGAATTGAATTTTCCAAAGAATATTTAAAAGCAAAGGTGAATGCATTCTTTCCATCATATCATGGTACTATACTATCATATCTGGGGAAAGACCCATAAAATTTTAGAAAACATTTTTAACTGAATAAAAATGAACACATAATATATCAAAATTTATGGTAGTAGCTAAAGAACCACTTAGAGGAAAAGTTATAAGTTTAAATATTTATGTTAGAAACAGAAGGAAAGTAGGAAAGTCTAAAATTAAGTGTCCATCTTAGGAAACTAGAAAAAGAAGAAATATTAAGGCCAAAGTAGGTAGAAGAAAAGAAATAAAAGTAGAAATCATAGATGTCGAAAAGAGAAAAACAATGGGGAAAATCAGTAAAACCAAAACTTGGTTCCTCAGGAAAAAAATCAACAACAGTTAATGAACTTCTAGCTAATCTTGTCAAGAAAAAAAAAAGAAAGAAATCACAAATCACTAGTATCAGAAATTAAATGTTCTACAGACTTTAAACAAATAATAAGGGAATATTTGTAATAACTTATAACAATAAATTCAACAACCTAGGACGAGATGGACAAATTCCTTGAAAGATACAAACTACCAAAGCTCATTGATTTATCAAAGCTCAGTGGCACAGATTGCTTCACTGATTAAGTCTATCAAACAGTTAAGGAAAAAACCATATCAATCCTATACAAACCCTTCCAGAAAATAGAGGAATGCAGAGTCAGCACCAGATGTCCCTAGATAGAGTCTCCCTCCAACTTCCCAATGTTTCAGAAAGTGGCTCTCTCAAACTCTTACAAAAGCACAGATCTGCTGAGAGTAAACATAGATTAAGTGAAAAGAAAAAGTAGAAAATATTTGCAAATAACATCTGTCCACTTTAACTTATCCAGTTTGAAACCACCACTTCCAAACAGCTTCTCTGGAGTATGTTTTGTAATTGGTTTTTAAGCGTACCTTATATGAGATTCTGACCTAGGGTGAACAACTATCCCAGTTCCCCCAGGACTTTCCTCATCATTAGTGCTGAAACCCCTCACTCCCCCAGTTCTGGGGGGAAACCAGAATGATGACCTTATCTAAACCTGAATTTCATTGTCCTGTAAACCAAAACCTTATTCTAAACTTTCAAGGAAATTTCTGCTTCTTTCACTTTGCTGCTTCCCTGAGACATACAGACCCCAATCAAAGGAGAACTTAATTATAAAGAAGAAAATAACAGCCTGAGGGCATCATTCATACCCTCATTTTATAAACTCCAGCCCCCACCCTGTTTTCAAGTACTAACTATGATTTTTTTAAATCCCAACTGCAAAAAAAAAAACCTATAAGGGCAATTCTTCTATTATAAGAATTAGAATTCAAAGAAATGTTTTTATGTGGATTTAAGAATTTTAACAAATGGCATCAGAAAGACAATATTTATAAGGTGACAAATTGCATTCAGTACGTAAGGTATGGCTGTATTTACCTTTTATTTACACCAGATGGCAGACATGAGCTCAACTTCTCTGCCTTGGTAAAATTCTGAATTGAGTTAGATTTTTTCAGTTCAAAGTCATAAATCAGAAATGTCCTTAGAGTGACCTATGGATGTAAATTACCAGAATTTATCATCTGCTGTTACATATGTGGGATCTTTCCTGATGTCCTGCCTCAGAGAGTCATTTATTAAGTGTGTTCAAAAGGAAATTTTTCCTTTGAGGCCCCACAATGTGGTCACTGCAGTGGAAAGCCTGTTTCCCATGCTTAATGACATACCACTCTCTGGGTAAAGGACGAAGATGAAGAACACTTGGAGAGATATGAGAAGGAGCAAAAGGAAGGGGCTGGATAATACATTCCATGTCTTAACATCTGTTACAGTCTCTGAAATGAATATATAAATTGAAAGATACAAAAATACAGCATCTTAAGAACTTCCAATCTTTCTTGACTTTCTAAGTCAACAGTTTTGAGTAAAATTGATCTTGATCTGTTCTGGGAACAAATTTATAAGGTTGCTTCTTTCCATTTGTTATAATATGGAGCTATGTGACACACAGTTTATTCACACTACACTAAGATATGCAAAGGAAATACAGCTTCTATATTTTTCTATTGTCTTGCTAATCTAGCTTACCAATCTCCCACCCCTTCTCTTCTTGCTGAGAAATAATACCCAGTCATTCCACATTAAATGGTCTGCTTTCAGCTTGCAAGTGTTCTTTTCAGGTAAAAGCTCAGGTTTTCAGAATCCCCCACTACCACCACTTCTCTCCAAGGTGGTATCTTGGAGAGGAATAAATAAAACTTCATTCTTCCTGAGACCTTGGGATATTCCCCCAAGTACGTCAGGGCCTGGGCAGGAAGGGTGTGTCTTAGGCAGCAGGTGAGACTCACCCTGATATCTGCAGCTGACATCCGCTCTCTCTCTCTCTGGGCTTTGCAGTCCTCACTGACTTAGTAACACCAACCTCACCTCTTTTCTCAGCTGAACATCCCTCCTAAGACAGGACTCTCATTCTGATGCCAAATGATCCACTCTGCAGCCCTTGGTTTCAAGGTCACCTCATCCCCATTGCACCTACATTCTTGCTAAGATTACCAGCCTTCCTTGACTTCTGCAGGACAAACAAGGACTTCTCAATGCCCTCCATCCCACACTGGAGGTAAAGGAGCCTCCGACAGGTCAGTCAGGCTCTTCCTCTGCCAAACCAAGTTACACTCTGAAATTTACCATGTTATGGCTGCTCCTTGGGTACTAACTGGAAAAGAAGTCAGGGACCCCTCTGCATTCGGCTTCAACCTCTGAAGTATTTGCGTACATGCACATACACACCCCCACACACACACATATTCTGGGATTTTAATGGAAGGCAGAGAAGCCCTTTACACATTCTGGATGTCTGGTCACTTCCCTCCCTCCTTGTCTCTTCCTTTTTTTAAGGTGTATTTATTTACTTCAGAGAGAGAGAGAGAGAGAGATTGAGCACGTGTACGAGAGAGTCGGGGAAGGGGCCGAGGAAGAGAATCTTCAAGCAGCCTTCCTGCCAAGTGAAGAGACTAACGTGGGGTTCGATCCCACTACCTGTGAGATCACGACCTGAGCCAAAACCAAGAGTCAGACACTCAACAGAATGAGCCACGCAGGCACCCCCTTCCTTGTCTCTTCTTACTGTCCAGCCATCACATATGAAGGGACAGGCTCACAATTCCTTCTTTCTTCTACCTTGGACTTCCCAGTGTCATTCCAATTCTGGGGGCCATTAAGCCTCCATGCTCAGGCATTTATGTCTGATTATGACTTTAAGAACTACTTCTACTAGACCTGAATCTTAATATATAAGTGTTTGGAATTTAGAAATCTCATATCTATGTCCAAAAATCTTATTTTCAAGACCTTTGTCACTGACCTAAAACAGTCAAGAAATTTAGTGTCACTTTTTTGCTTTATTTGGTATCACCTTTTCCTTTCTTGGGGCAACAAACCTCATAGTTGCCTTCTGTTTGGGTTGAAGTTAAAGGGGAGTAAAATTTAAGAGACAAATGAATATAAGTCATTTTCAAGTATTCTAAATATTATCACTATTATAGGAGCTCTATGTGTAACAAACTCCATGTGTAAAGAGTTTAAATAAGACTTGGCACGTAAGCATAGTGATTAGTGTTATCAATGGTATTACTGAATATAAAAAGAAAGCAGTCCTATACACCAGAGATAAGAGAACAAAGTAAACTGTCACGTTGGGACTATTATAAAAACTTAACAATTGTGACATAAAATACCTTTTGAATTTCCATTTTTAAAAATATTAAAGATGGGGCGCCTGGGTGGCTCAGTGGGTTAAAGCCACTGCCTTCGGCTCAGGTCATGATCCCAGGGTCCTGGGATCGAGGCCCGCATCGGGCTCTCTGCTCAGCAGGGAGCCTGCTTCCTCCTCTCTCCTCTCTCTCTGCCTGCCTCTCTGCCTACTTGTAATCTCTCTCTCTGTGTCAAATGAATAAATAAAATCTTTTAAAAAATATATTAAAGATGGAGGAAGTGAGAAAAAACCTAAGCGTGAAATCAGAATATAATTTGCATTGTGTTCGTGAAAGAAAGTTGATTGTCTGATTCAACATCTGACAAAAGTAACCTCCTGCTTTTCCTATTTTGATTTTTATGGGATGGTCAATGAATGGTGTTTGTACTTAATCATACCAGGACGTGCCCTAGCTTTTCCCAAATCAACATAAGCAAAGTCAGTTGCCTCATCACCTCAGAAAAATAAGGGACAACATGGTTACATAAAAGATGCTAAAGTAACGACAGCCAGCAACTACAACAAAATCATTGTAAAAGAAAATTATTGACAGGATATCATTGACTCCTCCGGGTAGCTTTGTGGGAAAGACAAAGAGAAGCTACACTGTTAATGACAATTAATACAAAGTTGCTTCACCTATAAGTTTTATGGTCGAAACATTCAAGTTGAAACGTACATGTTGTTTCTGTTTTCTCTCAGTGTGACAGTTGTGAGCCCTGGTCCATTAAGCTGACAGGCCTGTGTGTGAATCTGCTGGGCAAAGCAGTATTAACCTCTTTGACATTGGTTTTACTAACCCAGGGGCTCTTGTTTCTTCAGTTAATGTGGATTTGGTGTTAATATTTCCAGCCTTCCAAAGGACATGCTTATAGGTGCCGCCTAACCTTTGAGAATAATTACACTCTTTGCACCAAAGTAACTGGTATCCTAGAAAATCAATAAAACAATCCGAATGTATAAGATTAAAGTAAAAAATCAATATATTAGGAGGAAAAAGCATAGTATCCAGCCATTTAAATTTTTCAAAGGTTATGTCATGACATAACCATTTGGGAACCTACTTTTTTGAGGTTTGGATTTCATAAAGGCCCTCATGGTTTAATTGTTATGACATCTTTAGTCATCACTTAACAAAACTGAAATGCGTCTCAGGACTTCTTGAAGCCACAAAGCGGGAAACAGGATAGAGGGGAACAGCAATTCATTATCTGTGGGTCTCTCCCCTTGAAAGGTGAAATATGTAAGAGGTGCTATTCCCTGCAGTGTGTGACTCTTCACAAAACCAGATTCCGGTGGGGTCTCAATGCTTCCTGTGTCTCTGACTTTTCTAGGGGGTTTTCAAGGCATGCTCCACACGGCCCAGAGGTTCTGCAATGCCCCAGCAGCTGCTATGAGGACCCAGAAGAACCAGACTTACATAGTGGGCTTCCATTTATTCTGTGGCAAGAGTTTTTCTGTTTTTAAAAACAGTTCTAAAGCCACCACCGTGAGCCTTATATAATCATAATACAGAGAAGGAAAAACAAGCACCTATTCTTCTCCTGCTTATGCTCATCCCCAAGCCAGTGCAAACCAGGAGCATCTGTGTGAACCCCTGGAAGATAACTGGAGTATAAAAGCAACTACAACAGACTGCATGTAAAATAGCTTAATAAAGTTTATTTTGAAAACTAAAGTGATAACTAGGATATAAGAGGTGCACACAAGGTGTTTGGGGCAGTAACTCTTTATCCTGGTCACACATCTGAATTACTGGGAACTCAAAAAGAAAAAAAAAACTGGGGAGGACCCACTTGAACAGGTTCTGATTTAATTCGTCTAGAAGAGAACCCAGGAATTAGTATTTTTTAAGTTCCCCAGGTGATTTTGATGTGCAGTGGGGATTGATAACCACAATCTTACAAATATGCAGAGAAACAGATTATAGACACCCAGGGAGCTGAAGAGCAAAGGCACCCTCTTCAGGATCCTATAGCTTCCAGACACCCAAGGGGCTCTGAGCTCTCGCTTCACTTGACGACTGATGTGACAGCAGTTACTCTGAGAGTTAATGAGAGCAGGTTTCATCCCATCTCTGTCTGATTACATTACCATTTGCTTTGGGACAGTATTTCCAAACCTTAAAATCATAAGAATCACCAGAGAGATTGTTAACCCTAGCAAGTCCAGGCTTTCCCTTCCACACCCCAATTCAGTAGTTCTGTTCTACCTCCAAGGAATCTGTATGTTCAAGAGCACCCCGCACGTGACGCCTATGATTTGGAAGGCTGGGAAACCCTGCTCCAGAATCAACACAGCTCCAGTAGCCTCTTGCTGCTCGTCCTACAATTCCATCCAACTCCACTCTATTGCCATACTACTTCTAGAACAATCATCCCATTTCCTATATCCCTTAGGCCATTCTGTGCCACCTACCATAGCCTGATGACTTGGTATTCAGTTGTTTGATTGATGAGCTCTTGTCTGGTTTCCCTCCCTCCCCTCTGGGACCGGGCAGAGAGAGGGTCAGTCTGGCCTGGAGACTACAGAACATGGCAGTGTGGAAAATCAAAAAACAGTAACAAAACAATGATAATGAAGGGATGAGGCCACATCTGGAAGTCCAGCAGACAGTAGGACTTGAAAGCCTGTCTGCAGTGTGCTAGCTCATGAGGCCTACTTGTGTATGTGTTGGGAAGAAGGGGGTGGCAACAAAAAAATCTCTCATACTTGCTGCTCAGTGCTTTCTGTATATTATCTCATGAGGACCACAGAGCATATGATGCATATACTACTGCTGTCTCCATTTGCGTAGAAGAAAACATTGATATTTAGGCTAAGTAACTTGCCCAGTGACACACAGCAGCCAAATGACATAGAGCCTGGAAGCAGGCCCAAGCCAGCCAGCTTGTGAACCAGTAAGTAATATGGTCTTACAGAGAACAGAAGGAGCCATTGAGGTTCGGGAAGGTGCTTCAATTCCTTATCATCTCATCCCCCATTTTCAGGGGAAGGAACAAGTGACCTACAAAAACTCCAAAGTTTAGACAAGTCTCATGTTGTGAGGCATATCCATTTTGAGAGGTGTCCTCTCCTGCTCCTGCCTGAGCCTGTTTGTCTGGAATTTAGGTGTACCACCAATGAATTTGTTTTTAAAAATCAGTGAACAGGGCACCTGTGTGGCTCAGTGGGTTAAAGCCTCTGCTTTCGGCTCAGGTCATGATCTCAGCATCCTGGGATCGAGGCCCACATCGGGCTCTCTGCTCAGCAGGAAGCCTGCTTCCTCCTCTCCCTGTCTCTCTGCCTGCCTCTCTGCCTACTTGTAATCTCTCTCTCTGTATCAAATAAAATAAATAAAATCTTTTTAAAAAAATCGGTGAACAAAAGTATGTGTTCACTGAATGCAATTTACTTAAAAGTGACTTTATTCCAAAGGTATGAGATGTTTGTTGGAGTCTTCTTTGCCTGACAACTCAAAACCAGAACCCTAGTAACTAACCTGTGTTCTGTGTTCTGTTTCACATTAGTTTTTCATCAAGATTCTGAGAAATGCGGCCATTGGCTTGGATATATCTCTTATAGAAGGGAGTTAAAGGAAAATGATAATTTAAAAAACACAACTTTTTATTGTTTCTGAGAAATGCGAAAGGAAACCCTTTAAGAAATAGACCATGACGAAAGTATAGCAGAAAACAAGTGCACTGGGGAGCCAAACACACCAGCTTTGCCTCATTGTGAGCTGCCTAACCCAGATTCGTCACTTCTCCCTCTGAGATATGATGGTAATCTTTAAAGTAAGAATGGTATTACCTAAAGTAGGGAAGGATTAGCCATGATCACAGGCCAAGTCCAGCCCCCTTGGACTGTTTTTAAGGCCTTCCTTCCAGAAAAGACTAATTTCTACCTCTTTTAGAGGTTGGAAAAAGAGAAGAGTAAGAACATTCAACAGTGATCCTATGTAGGCTGCAAAACCTGGAATACTGACTATCTGGCCCTTTATAGAAAAAATGTGCTAATCTCTGACCTAAAACCAAGCTGATACAATCTGTTTAGCTTACCATAAACACCAAAGCCAAAATGAGCTGCAGGATCCATATTTTAAAGCAGGCTCTCTTACTAGTTAACTGATTGCTCCTAAGCAGCCTTTCAACCCTTGAAATTCAAATTTGTGCTCCAGCCAAACTCCAGATGACTGCGAGGTCACTCACAAATGAGACAGACATCCAAGACTCATTCAGTGAAAGGCAAAGATCTACTCCACGTTGAAACAACTAAATTATTGCCATGCATGGTATAGCATTGAGGTCTTGAGACAGGGAAAGAAAAAAGATTTGGATTCTAAGTCCCCAAAAATGTCACACACAAGCCTAAACAAAACAAGTAAACCCTAGTGTGGTTCCAGAGAGGAAGAGTCTAAACAGGGTGAACTGAGCCCCCTTAATTGACCCCTTCCAGGCAGGACAGCCCTAAGAGATCCATGGAGGCTAGTTTAGAAACTACTGATGGAGATGGGGCACCTGGCTGGCTCAGTCACTGGAACAATGAAACTCTTGATCAAGTAAGTTTGAGCTCTATGTTGGGTGTACAGATTACTTAAAAATAAAATCTTTTTTTGAAATATTTTATTTATTTGACAGAGAGTTAGAGAGCATAAGTAGGCAGAGTAGCAGGCAGAGGGAGAGGGAGAAGCAGGCTTTCCTCTGAGCTGGGAGCCTCATGTAGGGCTCAATCCCAGGACCCTGGGATCATGACAAGAGCAGAAGGCAGCGGCTTAACCTACTGAGTCACCCAGGCGCCCCAAAAATAAAGTGTTTTTTTAAAAAGATTTTATTTATGTATTTGAGAGAGAGAGAGAGAGAGTGCACAAGTGAGGGGAAGGGCAGAGAGAGGGAGAAGCAGAATCCCCACTGAGCAGGGACCCCAATGCAGGGCTCCATCCCGGGACCCTGGGATCATGACCTGAGCCGAAGGAAGACACTTAACCGACTGAGCTACCCAGGTGCCCCTTAAAATAAGATCTTTATTTTAAAAAACCCACTGATGGAGAAAAAAGAAATGGGCTTGATCTTGAGGGGCTCCATGGAATCCTGGCTCAGCCACTTCCAGCTTTTAAGAACATAAGCAAGTCCCATTCCCTCTTTAAACCACAGTTTTCTGAGTTTTAAAAAGATGGCTTACCTACCTTTTAGAACTGTTTTTAAGACTAGTGTTAATGTATATAAAGCAATGTATATATGGCCATGAAGAATATTCTTCATGGGGCACCTGGGTGGCTCAGTCAGTTAAGTGTCTGACTCTTGGTTTCAGCTCAAGTCATGACGTCAGCATCATGGCATTGAGCCCTGCATGGGGCTCCACACTCAGTGGGGAGTCTGCTTGAAGATTCTCTCCATCTGCCCCCTCCACTTGCCTGCATTCTCTCTCTCTCTCTCTCAAATATTTTTTTAAAAAGAATAGTTTTCATACATATATAAATATCAATTTTACATGTATATAATTTCATTTGTTCAGATCTTGACATACCACTTATATTTCAAATTTGAATAAAATTACCTTACAATAACATGATAAAAAGTGTGATAGAAATGCTGTATAAGGAGGTAACTATGTTACTAAAGTCTGCAGTTTCCCTCATCAATATGGTTAGAGAAAATTAAGTGTCTCAGCCAGAACTTGGAGAGTGTTACATTCTCCACCACTGCCCTCACATACCCCCTCGCTGTTTCTGGTTAAGGAATTCATACCAGCAACAGGGAAATGTGGCTTCAATCCAAGAGAAGGGGGAAGAAAACAAAAACAAATCCACTGTAAAATAGAAAGGAAAATGAGTCTGACAGATTTATTCCTTTCTGCATTTCCTATTGCTGCTTCCCAAGACTGGCTTTCAAAAGCAAGAGTTTGTCCCATGAGAATAACCTCTACACTGAGGCAGCCCTCTCTGAGAAAGATCTGCCTTTCCCTTTTCATTTCTTAATTTTTTTTTTAATTTTGGAGCCAAAACAAGCCCCAGGTGTCCTTTGTGTCCAATACCAACATGTAATATTCTCTTTCCTCTGTTTTTACAAGACTTTAGAAAAGAAAGGGGGGGGGGGATTGTCAAAGTCCCAAGAACAGCGAGGGAAAACCCAGAGACAGTCCCAGAGGGAAGAGGAGAGCCATGTGATATTTGCAGAACAAATAAAAGTAATGACAAACTAACACTTTTGAGAAACTGGAACTATTCTCATTTATGTGTCTGTTTAAAAATGTATGTTTTGTAAGTACATGCAAGCGATACCCCTAAGACAGATTCAGGATGGAGATAGGCATGCACGTAAGTGCAGACCCAAACAAGGGATAAAATGATTCAATGGGGGTGGAATGGTGAATTAATGTATATTACATGTCAAAGTGTCTGCCAATTGGGTATGTTCTTATAAAGAATTAATGTTTCACTCACATTCAATACAGTTGACTTGTTCTAGCTGAAATGGGCCTGGATAGCTATTTATTATCTGAGTAGCTTTAACAGTCTTCTCCACCCTGCAGCTGAAGTTATTGAGTCTAACATGTGGTATTCATTAGTTGAAATCCTGGAGTGTAATTGTCTAGATTTGAAGCATAAAGCTTTACAATAAAATTTTGCATTAAAAAAAAGAGATTTATTTGAAATCTCCTGAGTTCTGCCACCAACATAGTGGAAACAATACCAATTTTCTTTTCTTTCGGCCTAAAATATATATTTCATTGGCTTTTTGATAGGCAGTTACATTCAGAAATATTGGAGTTCCTTTTGCAGACAAATTTTAAGTAATATTTAGGACATCATTTCTGGAAAATCGTTTAAGAAAAAGAACTCTATCCCTCTTGGAATTATAGGGAATAGTGATTTCTATATCCAAAGCATTTAATTCCCTCCCATTTTCCTCCTCTTCCTCTTTCTAAATTCCCCATTCTACTGACTTACTTGAAAATTATAATTAAATAGGGGGAAAGTAATGTTAATAATTTATTTTTTAAAAAAACTTGTTCAATTTTGTTAATTAGCAAAATAGTATTTGATCTCTTTTTTCATGAAACTTAAGTTTTACAATCCATTTTCATTCATTTATTTTCACAGTGATGAAATTATGTCAAGGCCTAAGGAAAATATAGAAACATTTTTGAGGGTGAGGTATAGGGAAAGGTTTTGGTTTTAGTTTTTTTAAATGCTTTTATTTCTAAAACAGGAAAGTTTTGAATTCTCACTTTTTTAATGACAAATAAAATATTTAAGATTAAATCATCAAATATTAAATACATTACTTAAAACTTTACTACCACCCAATTCCACAGTAATCCAAGGACTATGCAACAAGACGACATCATAGCAAATAACCCAGAGTTTCAAATCATGACACATTTCTATACATTGATTAAAAACAATACATTGCTCTTTTTTCTTTTTAAAATTTATAATTTTTATTATCTATTAATGTAATCATATATATACTTTAAAAAATGAAATAGCGTGAAAAAGAATGAACCTGGGCCCTTACCTTATACCGTATACAAAAATTAACTTAAGGATATATCTAAGACATAAACATAAGACCTAAAACTATAAAACTCTTAGAAGAAAAACTAAGGAGAAATCTTCTTGACATTGGATTTGGCAATGATTTTGATATGACACCAAAAGCACAGACCGCAAAAGGAAAAACGGATAAAATGAACTACATCAAAATTGAAAGCTTTTGTGCATCAAAGGGCATAAACAAAGTGAAAAGGCAACTTATGGGAATGGAAGAAAATACTTGCAAGTTCTATCTCACAAGGTGTTAATATCCAGAATGTATAAAGAAATTCTACATCTCAACAGTAACAAAAATAATTCAAATAAACATGGGCAATGGACATTTCTCCAAAGAAGAAATACAAATTGCCAAAAAGTATATGAAAAGATACTCAACATTACTAATCATTAGGGAAATGCAGATCAAAACCACAATGAGTTATCACCTTATATCCACTAGGATGACTACTATTAAAAATAAAAATAAAAAACAAAATAGAGGTTGGCAAGGATGTGGAACAACTGGAACTCTTATGCACTGCTGGTAGGAATATAAAATTGTATAGCTGCTATGGAAAACAATATGCCAATTCCTCAGAAAATTAAAAAATAGAATTACCATATGATCCAGCAATACCACTTCTGAGTATATATATCCAAAGAATTGAAAGCAGGGACTGAAGAGATATTTGTGCATTTAGGTTCATAGCAGCATTATTCATGATAACAAAGAGGCTGAAGTTATTCAAATGTCCAAACAATGAATAAATGGATAAACAAAATGTGGTAATATGGAATACTATTCTGCTTTTAAAAGGTAGGAAGTTTACAGGGTGCCTGGATGGAAAAGTCAGTTAACCATCTGCCTTCAGCTCAGGTCATGATCCCTGAGTCCCTGGATCGAGCCCCTCATGGGGCTCCCTGCTCAGTGGGGAGTCTGTTTCTCCCTCTGCCTCTCACCCTCCTCGTGCTCTCTCTCTCTCTCAATCTCTCACTCTCTGTCTTTCAAAAAGATAAATAAAATATTTTTTAAAATAAAATAAATATATATAAATAAAGATAAAAAGGAAGGAAATTCTGACACATGCTAAAACATGGGTGAGCCTTCAAGACATTATGCTAAGTATAATAAGGTAGACACAAAAGGATAAGTGTATGATTCCATTTATACAAGATATCTAGAGTAATAGAATGATGGTTGTCAGAGCTGAGATAGGGAGATATTTAACACATATAGAATTTCATTTTGGGAAGATGAAATATTTCTGGAGATGGATGGTAGTGATAATTGCATAACAATGTGAATGTACTTAATGCCCCTGAATCATCCATTCAAAAATGGGTAAAATAGTAGATTTTATGTTATATTTACACAACTATGCACATATACAAACACATAAACATATATATACACATACATACACATAAATATATATACTCCACTTACCCCTTGCCATATTTCTCAAATAGGTGGCACAATTTTTTACTAAATCAATATTTTATCATGAGTATCTGAATATTGTTCAGAGATAAGCCTTATAGTATACAATGATTACACTCCCTACTATGTATAGCCCTTTGTTTTTCCTACAGTTAATAATCACTTCAGGTTTTGGGGTTTGGGGTTTGGGAAGAGGGTTTCTTTTTCTATGTAATTCTTTTATCTATGTAATTCTTTTTCTATATATTTCCTCTCTCAAAATACCCAGCAGAACTGCAATTTTTTTCAATATAATAAAAATATTCAACAATATGTCAGGGTTTTTTTGTTAGAGATATTTGTCCTAGAACCCACTGTCTTCCCACTCCAATCTGGAGTTGTAGGCTCTGCCTACTGTACAGCTATCATGTTATGACATCTATTCACTATCATCCTAGCAATTACTTTTACCTCCAGGATTCTATATTATTGTTCCTCTTTCTCAGAACTTACATCTTTTTTTTTTCCTTGATTTACTTCCTTCTTTTGGCTGGACATATTTCCAGAAGCTTCCTGAAAAAAAGAACATGTTGGAGTTTAAATTTTTTATAAACTTCCTTGTAAAATAATGACTTTAGGGGCGCCTAGGTGGCTCAGTGGGTTAAGGCCTCTGCCTTCAGCTCAGATCATGATCTCAGGGTCCTGGGATCGAGCCCCGCATCAGGCTCTCTGCTCAGCCGGGACCCTGCTTCCTCCTCTCTCTCTCTGCCTCCCTCTCTGCCTACTTGTGATCTCTCCCTCTCTCTCACTGTGTCAAATAAATAAATAAAATCTTTTTTAAAAATGACTTTATTGTAACCTTTGTTGGAAAAAAATAAGTAGCTGACTCTTGAATTCAATATTGGAAACAAGTTTTACTGAGAATGTTGAAGCCACTTTTCATTGTTCCCTAGGTGTAAGGATTGATGTTCAGAAATCAAACGTCATTTTAAATCCTGATTCTTTATATGTGACTCTGGCTTTTTTTTCTAGGCATTTTGAAGATTATCTCTTTACCCTAAGTTTCAAGATAATGTGCTTTTTTTAAGTTTCTTTCCTACTAATATGCTGGGATTTAGTACATAATTTCAACTTGAAACCTTCATATCTTTCTATTTGGGGAAATTTTATTTTTCTCTCTTTTTTTTTAATTTCTTCATCTCAAATTTTTCACTTCCCTATTTTCGAGAATACTAATCAGATATTAAGTCACCAAATTTCATTCTTTCATTTTCTTATCTGAGTCTTTTTGTTGAAATGTGATGGTATATTACTCCTTTAACTAGGTTATATTACTTGGCAATGTTGATGGGATATCACTCCCATGCTGTCTTAGCAAACTAGAGTGAGAGGTTATCCTTGCTGGCTTGATAAAGTGAGCAGGCAGTTTGAAGAAGCTCGTGTGGTGGGAACAGCAAGTGATCTCTAAGTGGCCTGTAGGGTCTGAAGGCACCCAATAACCAGAATAAAACAAGGTGGGGCCTGGAGTCATACAGCTGCAAGAAAATGAATTCTGTCCAGAACCTAACTGTGCTTCAAATTGGATCTTTCTCCAGTTGAGACTCTGATGATATCATAGCCCCATTCAAAACCTGGATTACAGCCATGGGTGACCCCAAAAGAGGGGTCATGCCTGAACTTTTAACACTAACACACACACACACACACACACACACACACACACAGTGTAAGAGAAATGTGTATATTGTATAAGCCACTAGACTTGTGGTGATTTGTTATGCAGCAATTGAAAACAAATACACTAGAAAATTTTCTCCACTTTATTTTCCAACTTTTTAATTAAAAATTTAAAATTGGTGGGGAAGGGTACTGAGTGGCTCAGTCAGTCAAGCAACTCTTGCTTTCAGCTCAGGTCATGATCTCAGCACTGTAGGATTGAGCTCTGTGTCGAGCTCCATGCTCAGCAGGGAGTCTGCTTGGGATTCTTTCTCTCCCTCTGACCCCCCCCCCACTCTCACTCTCTCTGTCTCAGATAAATAAATCTTTATAAAAAGTTTAAAATTTTTATCATATATTTAAATTCTAATAGTTATTTTTGTTCTTTGAATGCTTTAAAAATGTCAGTAGTATCCAGTTCATTATAGAGGCCAAGAGATAAAGATTGAGGGCTACTTTATAATAGATAACCGAAAATAGCCACAGTACTTCTCTGTTCTCTACATCTATACCCTTTTCAATATGATTTTGCCACCACTTTCATGAACATGTAGAGTTATTTACCCAACTATTGAGTCTGACCTGATCTCCTGGCTTGCTTTGGCCACTGGAATACGGGAGAAATGATGTAGCAGGAAGAGCCTAGGCATCAAGAAGTTTTTCCATACTTCTACTCATTTTCTTAGGTCCCTGCCTCTGCCTAATGAAAAAGCCTGTTAGAAGATGAGAAATCACACAGACCAGAGCTGAGTCAGCCTAACTATACCCAAGAGATGTGAGAGAGCCAGGCCACAATCAGCAAAACTACTTACCTAAGCTGGCAAATGACTACAGAAACAATGAGCAAGGCTGTCCTATGTGCAGCCCCCACTAGTGACCAGAATATCTGTGAGCTTAATGCTTATTGTTTTAAGATACTATGTTTTAGAGTGATTTCTTATACAGCAATAGCCAAATAATACACAGTTTTCTATATAGATTTTTAACCAATTCTTTCCTTTCATTTCCACCCTCATCCTCTTCAGAGGTATCTGTTGCGTCCAGTTTCTGGGAGTCTGTGATGTTAGTCATTTTCTTCTTGTTGACACCTCCTTTTGTTTTTTTTTTGGTTTTTTTTGTTTTTTTTTTAAAGATTTTTATTTATTTTATTTGACACAGAGAGAGAGATTACAAGTAGGCAGAGAGGCAGGCTGAGAGACAGGGAGAGGAGGAAGCAGGCTCCCTGCTGAGCAGAGAGCCCAATGCGGGCCTTGATCCCAGGACGCTGAGATCATGACCTGAGCCGAAAGCAGAGGCTTTAACCCACTGAGCCACCCAGGCGCCCTGACACCTCCTTTTGTATGCCATTAGATTGCAGCTTTCTAGGGTCTGCTAAATCAGCTACAGAATTCCACCTTCCAAATTTTCGTTGTCAGTTCCCATTTGGTATGATAACCTCTCCTATTCCTATTGACATTATTCCTTTACTGCCATTTAGTGGGATTTCAAGAAAGAGGCAAGATAAGCATGTATATTCCAATGTTTTATTATAACTGTGAGTACAGTACAATCCTCAGTTACAAAACCAAGATGTATTTTTGCCTCCAAATTCAATGCCATTTTTATAAAAACAAGATGTACTCACTCTCCTTTGCTTGTCACCTTTTTCTTCATGATATTTGATCTAGACGTCAATGGCAACTCCCACTATTCTCCAGCACTCTCTATGCCCCTTTTCCTGCCATATTTTTCAGCACTTATCAAGGTTTCTTAACTGGGGTTCCACAGAATCCTAGAATATCTGTGATATGTTGCTAGGGATTCTACAAGAGAAATGATGAAAAATATAAACATTAGTTTTTTAATTTGGCATGCCATGCAATTCACAGTGATGGATCATGACCAAGCATCCCTGGTAGAAATTTCTTTAGTCTTTCTGCTCTTTTTGACAGTGCAGAATAGGACTGTTTCATTTGGCTAGGTTCTTTCTCAATTTTTGGTGTGAAATATGGAAGACCATTGACGATTGTTGAGCACACAATTGCACAGAGTGGAGGACAGTAAACTAATAATGTCAAGCTTTCTCTTCCAAATGACATCCCCCAACCACTCCTGACCCATACCAAGTTGAACTAGGGAAAAACAAAAAACAAATAAACAACAAGAGCAAAACAAAAAAACCCTACTAGTCCAATAGTACTAGTCAAATTTTTATTTTGAAGAAGGAATTTTTATGCCCCACGTCTCAGCTTCTTCTCTGTCAATTTGCTGTTGTTATAAATGTTGCATAGATTGTGCAGATTAAAAGAGAATTGTATTGAGTGTTTTCATAATCTTTGTTCCTTTCTTGTTTGTTTGTTGTGACCTCCTGTTTTCTATTTTATTAACATTTGTTCTATAAACAAGACTGATATCCAACGTGGTGGTATTTGAAGGTGGATGAGAAATGGGAGAAGAGAATTCTTATCCCAGGCTTAAGGACAATTTTCATAAGGTTAGCGATGAAGAATTATGATCATTTACAACAAGTGACAATGAGAGAAAGAGAGAAAGAGTGGAAGAAACTTAGACAGACAGATGCTTGATTATTCAGGTAGGCCCAAAGTATTGACAAAGGTCCTTATAAGAGAGAAGTATGAAAGTCAAGGAAGGGGAAAGATTTGAAAATGCTAAGCTGCTAGCTTCACATAAGAAGAAAGGGGGCCATCATTGAAGGAACGCAGGCAACCCCTAGAAGCTGGAAAAGGCAAGGAAATGTATTCACTCCTAGAATCTCCAGAAGGAAAACAGCCCTGCTAAACCATTTTGGACTTCTGATCTCCGGAACAGTGAGCTAATAAATTGGTATTGCTTTAAACCACTAAATTTGTGGCAATTTGTTATAGCAGCAAGAGAAAACTAATACATAGACTAATTAGATAAGATTTTAAATACACACACACACACACACACACAATCAAATAGATAAACAGAAAGAACAAACAAACAAACAAACCCTGAGCTTCCTCTGCCTACAACTACTGATTTGTTTTGTGGGTTTTATATGCTTGGTGGGGAGGGGGAACCAAACAAAAAGAATAGACTACTAGACTAGCCAAAATAGATAGATCTACAGGAAAACAACATTGTCTATCAAAAGATCAGAGAAAATTATTCTTGGATTATCAAATCTACAAGTTACTGAACCTGCTAACATACACCATGAGCTGCAGATATAATAATTTTTAGGCAGAGTTTCCTTGAGACTTGAAAATTGTTTCAAGGGTTTATTCAGGTTAAAAGATTGAGAGTAGCTATATTACATGTTTGCTTGCTTATTTGCTCATTGACTACCCCCGTACTCCAGGTGGGACAAGTGGTTGCTTCCTGCCATATCTTCAGTGCCTAGAACAGCACCTGACACATAGTTGACTCACAGTATGTGTTAAATGAATATATGATGACCAAAATTAAACACCTATTCTGATGAAGGTCTGAAGTGAGGCCTGGTAGTGACTCGTCTCCAGGAGCTTGAGCCTGACCCTGAAGACCAACAATAAGAAAAACTGCTCCTTCCCACTCCTACAGAGTTTGTGGATTTTATTTCTTTTAACCCTAGCCCTGTTAGCACTTTGTTGCTGATTCTTTGGCTACTGGATTCCATATTTGCTTATTTGTCTTTCACAGTTTTGAATCCAGCGGTATCTTAGTCTTTGCTTGTCACGCCATCACAGTGTAGTCTGCAACTGCTGCCTCATGAACGCCCTGCTTCCCTCCGCTCTGACATGCCAGGATCTGGAACAAACCTTACGGTTCTGCCCAAAAGAGCAGACCTTTCTACTCTGAAACTGCATTCTCAAATCTCTGTGCCAGGGGTTGGCATTTGCAGGCAAGCCAAACCTAGCCCGTTGTTTCTTTTTGTAAATAAAGTTTTATTGGAACACAGATGTGTTCATTTGTTTATATATAGTCTATGACTGCTTTCAAGTTACAACTTCAGAGCTGAATAGTTGTGATAGAGATTCTGTGGCCTGTAAAATCTAAAATACTTACTAACTGATATTTTAAAGAAAAAATTTGCTAACCCTTGCTCTATGCTTATATATAAAAAGAAGCTTTTGATCCTCCTTCCATTGGAATAGGCTTTTCCTTCCAGTTTGAAGTTAAAATTGAAAAATTTTGTTTCCATTGGTGCAGCATAAAAATACTTGCTCCATAGCAATGTCACATCTATTACCTAACCCCACTAGAGTCTTGGGATATTATTGTTTATTCACAGAATGCACAATAGCATACCAATTACAAAAAGTACCATACAAAGAGAGAATATTATCTTACCAGAGAAAATGGCTATTTCAAGTTGCATGGTTACCCATGAATATAAAAAAAAAGTGGGTTTTATTTTTATGATAAATGAAAGACTTCATCAATTTGCGAGCTCCTGATCAAATATTTTCAGAGATACAAAGTGTTTAATCTGTTTTCTCCATGATATCTATTCTTGATAACCTCAGTGAGAATTTTATTCACAAGTCTGCTTTACTAAAGCAAGGACCTGTGTTATGCTTTCATAATAATTGGGGCATTTTGTAGTAATTTCCAAACCGTTGGCCAGTGACATTGAATCAGTAAGACCAAAGTCCTCAATCTTTTCTTTTTTCTAAGAAAGGTTTCTGTATCTCAACCACTAAAATAGGAATTCTGCTCACTTCAGTCAACACTGTTTATAGTTTGCTCAAAATTTGCATTGTTTAGTGGGAATTTATCAGCCCCCATTATTCTAACATTTTTAAAATATCTAATTCTATAGCATAAAGAGTTGAGTATCAAATCCAGATTCTCAGAATGCAAATGATCTGAGCGTATATATTTCTCTCCCTGGCAGAAGGTGGCACTAGAGTTATGCTTGCAAAACCACTGCTAAATATCTGCCGTGTTTAATTAGAAGGCTTTGAACATGAATGCAAATCACAATATATACAAATCAGTGTGTACACTTTAAATGCATTTACCAGCATCAAGGCCATAACAATAAACTTACTCAGAATCCTCCAAAACCTTCAAACAAGCATCACAAAATATTCATTTTACAAATATTTATTGACACAAAATCTAGAAAATTTATTTATACAAAGAATATACATATTAGCGGTACTCAATAAGCCATAAAGATACTGAAAGTTACCCTCTAGTGGGAGAGACACATATTAAATAAGCCATAGACAACTATCTACTCGATGACAGCTGTTGTATTATAAAAGTAGATGCACAAGATGCTATTGACAGGATATTAAAAGAGAGCCTGACCCAATTGTGGGGGCAGGGCAAGAGCTTTTCCTTGAGTCCGTCCAGAAAGCACTTACCCTTCCTTCCTCAAATGTAATTTTTTCTAGACCCTATTTCTATTTCTACTCTTAAAAACCACTCAATAATTAATTATATGATTAAAGTTCTGTCCTGTACTCCATTAGCTTGTCTGGCATTATGTAATTTCCCGTGGTTTTGTAGGGCTAGTTTCTTTTGAGCGTTGAATAGAGCAGTGGTCCTCACCTGGGCCAGGACCACCATAGCGGGCCATTTAGAAACTCGTGGAGGTGTTTCTGTGGATTTTGCAATGATTTGGAGGGTGCTTTTGGAATTAATGAATGAAGGCCAAGAATCCCAGGCATCCTGCCAGGAGTGGAACCATCCTGCACAAGGAAAATTTACTCCTGATCCCTCATGATCTTCCAACATCCCACTGGTCATTCATGTACATAAACAGCCTGCTTATAATTATCTCATGTTTTACACATAAACACAAAATCTTTTGCATGGTTTTCATGTAAACTGAATTTTCCAGGAATGCAACATGACTGTAAATAGAAGGAACTCTGTACTATGTTTAGTTTGAAACTTGACCAAAAATTCTTCATCATTTTGGGAAAATCCTTTCACTAATGGCAGTGCCTCAGCTGGTATTTGAGTTGCCGATTTGACACCCTAGTACCATTCTGCTTTTTATAGCTGACACATTTGTAAAGATTCTACAGATGGGTGTAAGCATCTGACCACATCATAATTTTTTCTAGTATAATCAAGTCAAAGTATTTACACAGTGAAATACACATTGTTTCATTAAAAATTACTTTCCTTGAATTTCCCCTGCACGTTAAAGCCAGAGAAATTTTTTTTATTATGTGTGTAGGGAAATTACATTTTGTATGAATTTCATTCCAGAGTGGTAGAGAAGATGTTAGTTCTAGTGAGGGGGAGGCCCTGCAGCAGAACCTCATAGAGAAGCAGGCTCCCTACTGAGCAGGGAGCCCGATGCAGGACTTGATCCCAGGACCCTGAGATCATGATCTGAGCCAAAGGCCATCACTAAACCAACTAAGCCACCCAGGCATCCCTCCTTGGACAAATTCTTAAAACACTTATTATTTCAGTGTCTTCATCTATGTAACGGACACCAGTAAAACCCATCTCATGAAAGTACTGTTGTTTCTGTGAGGATTAACAGATAGTGTTCAGAAAGTGGGTAGCAAAATACCAAGTGCGTTACAAAAATTCACGGTTATTTTATTATTTTAATAGTCAAAGTGGCAACTGATAATGCTTGCGAGACTATTTATTTTCCTAGTTGGTGAAGCATTCTTATATCTATCCTCTGAATGTTAAACTCTCCTATTGTGATTAAGAATATGTGCAGTATGTGCACTTCAGAAAGAAAGTTTTCAATTATTGCTTTAGGTTTTAATCCTTTAGGATTAAAGCCATCTGGTTTCCACTCTGAATCCAGCTGTAGACTGCCCTGTCTTCTGAATTTACATTCCTGCTGCATGACCCTATAGTCGGGGATAATATGAAAATGTATTTGGTGACCAAACCTGATAAATAGGAGTCAAGATCTTGTATTTGATAAGGAAATATTCTTGGCCTCACTTCCTCTATAACCCCCGGAACCCATTTATCAGAACTGAGTAGATCATTGTGCAGATGAAAAGTGTCTCTTAAATTCAGGTTGAGAAAAAGATTGATATTACCCCTGAATAAACTATTAAGCTTTTTTATGACTGAATAATTCATTTATTCAACAAATATTTATTTGGCTCTTCCTTTGAACAAGGAGATGTGCTGGGAGCTGGAGTGAATAATGAAGTATAGAATTGTAAGTCAGTATTCACTGATTCATCCTTTCAACAAATATGCATTGGCACGACAGGCTCCAGGCCATGTGGTAGGGATACAAAGATGAATAAGATATGATCTGTGCTTCAAAAATATGAATCCATAAAAAATAAACCAGCTGAATCTGAAATGTAAACAATCTTATTTTGTCTCAGAGAAAGTTTGTAAAATGAGAAATAACTATGGAGTAGCCACCATGACCAGACTACTGTAACATACTACATTGTCACATACACGGATGTTCGCTTTTATTTAATCCTTATGCCTACCCGATAAGACAGGTATTATATTCATTTCTTGGTTGGTCATGAGGAAATCAACTTAGTGAGACTATGTAACTTTTCCAAATTAGTAAGGATAACAAGAGCTAGTCTTGACTGATACCAATACTGTGCACAAAATTTCATTTAATCTTCACAAAAATCCTAGTTGGTGTGTATTATAGTGTTTCTGTTCTATAATGTGGAAACAGAAGGTGAGAGAGTTCAAGTAAGTGTTGCAATTTCCACACAGCTAGCTGTGGAACAGGGATAAAGCCCAGACCATCTGCTTCCTGAGCTGGTACTTATGCCTACTACTTAACAGTTATCTGTAGTCCCAGCGGATGGGTAGGAGACCCAGAATGAGGACCTCAGTGTGCCTGACTTCAGACTCTACTTTTTCTACCATGTTCTACTTCCTCTATCTCTGGCCCATGCCTGATAACCACGGAGGAGCTGTACTCCATGACTTTTTGAACCCTATATGCGATGAGGTTGAAAAGGAACTGCATGAATGGAATAGAATGGAGTAGTTTGAGCTGAGCCAATGTTCCTACCAAGAACAACCAGAAAATTCAGATAAAATACAAACCTCATATTTTTTTAAAGTATCCAAGGCTTTAGAAGTAAGGGGAATTTGAGGATTAAAATTCTGGAAAGAAGAGAGATTCTCAGAGGTGAGCTGAGGATCCAAGCCTCTCTTTTTTTTCCCCTGGGAGCATTTACCCAGTTCTGGATGGGGTTAGACATTGAGAGTTGGGATTTGGCCCAGCAGAGTCTATACTGTGGGTAGATAAAATGACAAACTGTTGGCTGTTGCTCCAGGATTTGAATGACAAAAATTAGAGACTTCAGGGGCCTCAAAGACACTACTTCCCATCCAAGACTTCACTAATTCTGAGATTGCATGAGGAAAGAACTTAAAAATCCAAATCGAAAATCTCTTAGAAGCAGAGCTGGCCTTTCCATTATCTGTCCTGGTGCTGAGGAAACAAAAACTTGGGAAGCTCTGAATTAAAGCTCTGAAAGGGCCATGCTTTAGAAAAAGGGACAATCAGAACTAGACTTGAGTCTAACTGTCTTAATCAGGTTGGGCTGCCATAACAAAATACCATAGACTGGGTGACTTAAGTAACAGATATTTATTTATTTCTCCCAATTCACGCTGCTGACAGGTCCAAGATCAAAGGTTCTGGTGAGAGCTCTCTTCCTGGCCTACAGATGGCAGCCTTCACACTGTGTCCTCATAAAGTCACAGTCCTATGGAATTTGGGCCCTACTACTATGGCCTTACTTAACTATAATTACACCCAAAGACCCTATCTCCAAAAATAGTCCCACTGGGGGTTAAGGCTTCAAAATATGAATTGTAGGGTGACACAATTCATCCTATAATCCTTATCAAAATGCAACTTGGCCTCAACATACCTAAATGTGGTAAAGTAAAATAAATAGGATTTCCTAACAATGTTAAGCTAAAAGTTATAGCTTGTATTTCTATGAATTTAGATTCTACGTGTGAACTATCTGCAAAAAAAAAATAGTTGAGTGTATTGTTTCTCTTTTCTGAAGATGTTACTTCAAGCGATAGATCTTTGAAAGTAAAACATAAATAATCGGAAATGAGCAATAAACTGTGATAACAACTGATTCTATTTTATAGCATTCTTTAAAATGTTATCCCTTAATGCAGTGTGGTTTTTTCTGCAGAACTAGTTGTTTGCTCCATTTAAGGCTTGTGGGACTGTCATTTGTGACATCATGTAATGATTTACTGAAAATGCTTATTCAGTGTATGAACATCTCTCACCAGACAACAATTTGGGTTCTTATTCCTTCATTTGTTCTTAGAAAATGTGTCAATGCCTTAATTTTGCAAGTGAAAACTTAAATGTTATAGCTGATAGAGACTCTTAACTGGTTCCAAAGTTGTGTTGAAGTCAAGGGTGTTTATTCCTAATTTGGAGTCAGCCAAGTTCAGACTCCAGACGCAGGGAAAATGCAGAACAGGACTATCAGTCTTCTTTGTTCAAAACAGATGACTCTGTAAGTATTTGCCTAGTTAAAAATAACAGCATTCCTTCCCCAAGTCATCAGCTGGACAGTCTAGCCTGCTCATGTTTTTTTTAACCCAGTCAGGGGAATTGAGGTCAAAAGGCTATGTACTCTGAATTAAATTTTTTTTCACGATGGATTATACTGAAAAATTTATCTACCCTTGATATTTTTCTTTAATTATTATTCTACTTCTTGTGAAAAATGTAACAAATTTACCTTAAATTGCCACAGAACTGCTTCTTTTTCACTGATATTTCATGTTGTTAACAGAAAGCCTAATTAGTTTTCACTAAATTGCTATTCAATTTCCTTTATGAAAGTTTCTAGTAATTCCAATAACAACTCTTGCCTGAATAATTCCATCTTCTGAAAGTTATTTGCAGTGATATATATCAACTAAACAATGTGGGTATTCTCACTCTGTTGTTTCATTTGTATAAATTCTGTCCCCAAATGAAATATCTCTTTCTTCAATTCAGATAGAAACTTGTCACACTCATTTGTCTCTCTCACTGTTTTTTTCATATGTCTACTCCCTATTCCCTGTCAAGAATTTCATGCAGGAATAAATAAATATATTTGGCATTTTAGGATGGCATAACAGTGGAATATCCCAGACTCTTCTATTTCTTCACCATTAATTCATGTTCTGCCCCTCCCCCAGCAGCAAGAAAAGAAAGAAACCACCTAGGACAACAAGAACAAAAAAAGTTATATGAACTTGTAAAGCAAATGCCAAAGCTCAAGCTTTTAAAACTCAAGTATAATTTATTGCAATTATAAAAGAGTTATTACAGTGAAAGAGTAGTTGATAGCATGATTTTGGCTATTAAAGCATTGCAGGTACTGAGGACATCTTAATAGTCCAGTTGAGAAGATTTCAGAGCCTTTGAGAAGGCTGCATATTGTGTTTTTTATTTTCACAATTCATTAGATATTCTGATTTAATCAAATGTTGAGCTTATCCAATACTGATTTTCAGACGTGGGAAAGAAAATATGTTGTTATACAGTCCATGTCCTCTATGGAGTTCCTATCACTTTCCGTCTCAATGCCCAGGAGATGTAGTACAAAAAGCAGCACCGGATGATATAGGTCAGTGTGGTTCCTGATCCCACTGATAAAGATCACACGATTGGTACTGCATATAAATAACCAGCACTGTTGGTTGTGATCTCGAGAATTTTGCACAGTTTGGGTCCTGGCTACTTGAGATCATCTTTCTCCCCTGGGTGCTTCATGATAACCACAAAGGGCAATGGAAGGCTATAAACTTGGTCAAAGACACATGAAGCCACAGGGTGCTTTGAGGGTCACTGAAGGGCAAGTATGCTTTGTGCACCATTTGTACCCCCTCCTCTGTGATCACTGGTGAAGGACTGGGGCACACTTCCTCTAATGATTCCCCAAAGGAGGGTTTTTTTCATCAAGTTCATGCCCTTGACCTTCAGATCAGGCAATGAAATTAGAATGTTCAGTAGCAGCAAGGCTAGGAAAGTTTATGCTTCCCTAAATAGCCACAATGGAGCATCCATTATATGACTTCTAAGCTAATATTGCTAATATAGAGTTTTTAAATTAACTTACTCCCTCAATGAATTTTTAATTAGGACATAGAAGTGAGATGACCCTCTATCCAGGCAAGAATAGAAGTCAACCTTTTCAACTCTCAGTAGAATGGTAAGCTTGCCTTGTGCATTCTGATATCCAAATCACATGGGTCTTCTTTCAGGCAGTAATGCCTGATATTTGCACTTTGGATTTTTGCCAGAATTTAACTTGAACAGACTGTTCCACAGCTTCTGTCAAAAGGCAACAGAGATAAGTGATGTTTGAGCAAGACAGTTTATCCATTCGTCTCTTTAGGTATTTTAAACTGTCTTCTTTATCAAAATAGACCTCCAGAAAGCTATTTACTTGGATTGCATAGACTTAGATCCTTGAAGAACTATCTCCACTGAATTTACATTTTGTTATGCACCTGGCAGTTGTTAAAGGTGAGTTTAAGAAGTGCCTACCTAAAAAACATTTCTAGTAACCTGATATGGTAGAAAGAAGAATTAGAAGGCATTAAAAGTTAGGAATTAGGGGACCTTGATTTGAAGCTCAGTGGTGTCCCCATACTAGCTGGGTCATATCTCTAAAGTTCAGTTTTCTCATATTAATAAGAAAACAAATTACCTAGTTTTAAGGCACCTGGGTGTCCCAGTTGGAGTCCTAGGATCAAGTCCTGCATCGGGCTCCCTGCTCAGAGGGGAGTCTGCTTCTCCCTCTGCTCCTCCTCCCTGCTCATGTTCTCTCTCTCTCTCACCCATGATAAAAATGATAAAAATCATTTAAAATTTTAAATTTAAAAATTTAAAAATCATTCCAAAAATACCTAGATTTAGTCATGATTAAAGCAAATGAGAGGGGCACCTGGGTGGCTCAGTGGGTTAAAGCCTCTGCCTTTGGCTCAAGTCATGATCTCAGGGTCCTGGGATCGAGCCCCACAATGGGCTCCTTGCTCGGCAGAAAGCCTACTTCCTTCTCTCTCTCTGCCTACTTATAATCTCGCTCTCTCTATCAAATAAATAAAATTTTAAAAAAATCTTTAAAGTAAATGAGATAACAGAGATCTAACACACAATAGATGCTTAAATATGAATTGAGTCTACATCTTGTATGAAATTTGTTGCTGTTATGTTGTTCACAGTCTCTCAAATAAGAAATCACAACCAAGAAAGTAATCACTTCTTTATGAGAATCACTATACCTCCTTTTAAAAGTTAAAAAAAGATGTCTCCAACTTATATCATTTTAAGTTTAAATGTAAGGCTTAAAAAATTATATTTACCTAAGTGTTTTCCATTGTTCCACACGGTCTTGTCTGTCTGTCTGTCTGTCTTTCTTTAATGTTTATTTATTTATTTATTTATTTATTTATTTATTTATTTATTTGAGAGAGAGAGGGAGGTAGGGAGGGGCAGAGGGAGAGGAATAGAGTCTTAAGCAGACTCTGTGCTAATCCCAGAGCCCAATGCAGGGCTTGATCTCATGATCCTGAGATCATGACCTGAGCAGAAACCAAGAATGGGACACTTAACTAACTGCACCACCCAGGAGCCCCAGTCTTTTTTATTTTCTATTATTTAATGACCCTATCGTGGCTTTGAAAGTTCAGGAAATATCCAGCTAGTGTTTTGCTAGATTCTAATCAACTCCTTTTGTCTTTCCTCACAGTGACTTTTCTAGACCTTCATTACTGTCCTGAGGCCAACATTATCCTCCAGCACTCAAAACAATGATCACAAATCTTCACTGTATTCCTGGGACTATAACAAGGTACCATAAACAGGGTGGCCTAAAAGGACAGAAATTTATTCTCTCAAAGTCCTGGGGTCGAAACACCAAAGATCAAGGTGCCAGCAGGGCCCCCCTCCTCTCTCTGGGGCTCTGGATAGAATTCTTCTTTGCTTTTTCCTGGCTTCTGGTGGTAGCCACCTATTCCTGGCATCCCGTGGCCTGCAGCTGCCTCACTCCGGTCTCTGGAGTCAGGTGGTATTCTTCCTCTTCTTATAAGGACACTAGTCATTTTAGATTAGGACCCACCTCAGTGACCTCCTCTTAACCTGATTACATCTGCAAAGACCCTATTTCCAAATTAGGTCACCTTAACAGGTATCAAGGTTCACCTTCTGGTGGAGACACAACTCAAACCATAGTAACTTCCTACTTCTCAGACAAAACTGATATATTTCTTCTAATATCCACCATTATCTATTGTGACTCCAACACTTAGTACCTTCGGTATCAAAAGTACGGTATCAAAAGACAGTTCCCGGACCATCACCTCTAGGCTCCGTCTCCTCCCCGCTCCGCCAGTTATCCCTGTCTCGGGGTCTGCCTCAGAACTTCACTTCTCCTATTGACCTCCTTTGCTGTGTTCTGCGGATACAGCTGACCCTTGAACAATGCAGGGGTTGGAGGCACCAAGCCTCCCCCCCCCCAGTCAAAAATCCATATAGTTTTTGACTCCTCAAAAACTTAACTACTAATATCCTACTGTTGACTGAAAACCTTATTGATTATATTATCAGTCAATTAACATATATTTTGTATGTTATATGTATTATATACTATATTCTTACAATAAAGTAAGCTAGAGAAAAGAAAATATTATTAAGAAAATGATAAGGAAAACAAAAAACATTTGCAGTACTGTACTGTATATAATCTGCTTATAAGTGGACCCACGTAATCCAAACCTGTATTGTTTGAGGATCAACTGCCTATTCAAACCTTCCCTATAAAAAAAAAAGCTATTTTGACTCTATTTTGAATCTGTTTTTGCCATTACTAAGTTATTCTCCTTCCCTTTGGCATCCAAGTTTATGGAAAACTTATCGAACGCAAAACTTATGGAACCTACCATCTCGCATTCCTACAACATGTGTTCATTCCACATTCCATGTTCATTCCACAATTCCACAAGGAATCACTCGGTGAAAAGGTACTTTCTGTCCCTGGCACTGGGGTCAAAGCAGTAAGCCAGACAGATGCCACTCCTGATTTCAAGAAAAGAAAACAAACACCAAACAATACCTACATGTTTCCACAGAGGAGAAACTCCAGAGCTAAGAGTGCATGGTAAGGAGATCTGCCTAAATGTGGAATTGGAGGTTTCCCTGAAGAAGTAGCTTAACCTCATCAAGCAAGAAATCAGAGGAATTAGCTCCATAAGGTGGGGTGGGATTCCAGGTTCGGGGATTAATTGATGGGGAGACTCTGAAGTGGAAAGAAATGTTCTCAAGAAACTGGAAGAAGACCAGTGTGATATTTGTCATGGAAACTTTAGGAGAAATGGTAAGGATAGTGTTGGTGGGACACTCGAAGGACAAATCATGAGAGTCTTGTGGAGCATATTGAGGATTTGAACTTTACTTTCAGAGCTGTAAACAGGGATGTGACCTGATCAGACTTGCTTTTAAAAGGAATGCAAAGAATAAAAATAAATAAATAAATAAATAAATAAATAAATAAATAAAAGGAATGCTCTGGCTGTAGGTGGAGCATAGGTTGGAGAAGAAAGGAAAGATGGGAAAGAACAGGTAAGTTGCTGTTCCAGGAGTCCAGCAGAGAGACTCTAGCATTGTGCCATAGTAATTACAGAGGAAGTAAGAGTCCTGGACATATCAAAGAAATATTAAGGACATTGAATCAACATGACTTGGTGATGAATTTGCTATCTGGGGTGAAAAATAGGGCATGTCTGGCCTGACCCCAGGTTTTTGGCTAGACAGCTAGATAGAGGTCCTTATCTCTTCTTATTTACATTCTTTCTGTCTGTGCCAGCTCACTGTCAGTTCCACCTTTGCAAGAGCTTCAAATGGGATCTAACGTGAATAAATCCCAAATCTATATCCTTAGCCCCAATTTCCCTCAAATGAGATTTCTCTACCTAGATTTTCCACAGGGAGCTCAGATTCAATTAGCCTAACCCAAATTATTATCTACCCCCTCTGTCTCACCAAATTATTTCTTTGCCTGAATACCCTTCCTCATTTACTAACACCACAAGATGCAGAAGGGAAGACTTTCCTTCGTCCCCCAAATTTAATCCATGTCTAAGTCCTCACAATTCAGTGCAGTAAGCACCTCTCCCTACTCCTTCACCATCATACCTATTATCTTGCACATGGACGAGGGCAATCTCTGTCTATCTTAAGGGCCAGCAAACATTTTCTGTAAAGGGCCAGATAGAAAGTATTTGAGTCTCTGTGAGCTATATAGTTCCTGTGACACATGTTCAGCTCCACTGTAACAGTGCAAAAGCAGCTATGGACGTTATGTGGATGAGTGGACATGACTGTGATGGAATAAGACTTTATTTCTAAACACTAGAGTTTAAATTTCATCTAATACCATGATACATCTCCCCCCACCCCCCTTAAAAATGTAAACGTCATTCTTAGCTCTCAGGCAGTACCAAAACAGGTGGCCGGCAAGGTGTGGCTCATGAGTATAGTTTGGAACCCCTCCTCTAACTTGTCTCTCTCCAACTGGTCAGAGATGACACTCTAAGTACAAATCCAAACATATGTAATTTACCTTCTTAAAAAATCTCAAACATTTCTGCAAACATTACTAACTAGACAGATATTAAAGGCTCGTCCACTAGGTGGCCCCAAACTTACTTTCTAAACTCATTTCTTACGCGCCTCTATGCCCTTACCGCAGGGTCAAATTGACCTAAGACAGTTTGGGCATGTTCAATTCTTAGGTGCTTTTAGTAGATAAGGAAAATTCCAGAAAACATGGGAAGGAAGTGAGATGCTCTCCCACAACTGGTTAGTTATAATGAAAGCAAGTATCAAACCAAATTCTTCCACGCAGACACTTTTAGCAAACAGGCATAAAACAGTGAAAACAATGTATTTAACTCAAACTTCCATGAAGTCTGAACAATTTGCCTACATTATCTCACTTCCGTAAGCCCCTAAGGCACATGAAACATGTTCTGGTAGCAAGATTCAGCTAACTAAACACTCAGATTTTGAAAACTAAGAATCAGAGAACAAGCCATTAGACCTAGAACTGATTGGAGATCAAATCTGGAGTGGCATTCTTCTTTCTTTCTTCTTCTTCTTCTTCCTTTTAAAAGATTTTATTTTTCAGTAATTTCTACACCCAGTGTGGGGCTCAAATCTACATCCCCAAGATCAAGAGTCACATACTCTACCAACTAAGCCAGCCAGGCAATGGAGTGCCATTCTTAAGACTCAAAGAGACCTTGCTAAATTTCTATACCCCGTTCATGCAAGGTGGGAATGTTTCCAAAATATATTCACAAATCAACATATCTTGAATACCACTAATTTGACAACTGAAAGCGCATTTCCAATATCCCTTATAATAAACTAGCCACTAATTTCATCACTCAAAGTCACATTACTAACATTTATTATGATTTTTAAACCCCTATAGTGATGATCAGAGATTAAAAATAGTTGAAGCTCTTGCAGTAGCCACCTCTAGCGTGATTAAATGGCAGTGTACACAGCCCTTGAATGTGCATAATAGAAATTGAATAAACTGATAACCCCTTAAAGTATAGTTTTAACTAATAAATACTACACTGTCTATGTACATAATAACATGCGACATTTCTTCTACCTGAAATATTCTCTTTCTTCTTGGTTTAGAGAGCCTCTTCTTCCTTTAAAACCCAGTTAAAAGATTGCCTTTTACTTTAATTCCCACCAACTTACAGGCATTACCCATGGTGATATTAATTCAACCATTTTGTAGATAGGAGACTGAGGCTCAGGGAGGTTAAGTGGTCGGCCCAGGTTAGGTGAAGGGCCAGAATCCAAACCCAGGACAATCATCCTGAATCCTGTGAATATACTTGTGGGGGCATGTTGAACAAAAAAATACCTAGTAAGTTTAATTCAAACAAACCTTAGCAATCTGTGCTTTTGTGTGACTATTTGCTTGAAGATGACTGAATTGGGATAAAATACACAAAATTATAAGAAACAAAAGTGTCTGACATACATAGCTCATGGTCATAGTTTTATTCCATAGATCTGAGATGGAACTAGCAATAGTTTTTGTCTTTTTATTAGATATAACCAAAGCCCATTCAAGTCTTTTCCCTGCACTAATCAAAGCCAGTTTTTTTTACCCCTAAACAAAATGCATTGATGACCTCTGTCAAGTAGCCTGGCATATAATAGGTCCTTAGTAAACATTGAATAAGTGAATTGCATTGGCTTACCATTCATTTCACAGTCTGATTTGATTTCCAGGCTACCAGATAATTGGTTTGAACCAATGCCCTTTGATATACATCTTAACATAGGGCTAAGGTAATATGAAGATCCCCTTTTAGAATTAGTCAACTTAGTCAACTATTATTAAATCCTCATAGATGCTGGAAAACAATGTAATTTTCCCACACAAGGCATCTTTCAGGAACAGATAACTCATGCATATGGTTACTTAAATTCCTTAAGCTCCTTTGGCATGCCATTTATGCCCAATATAAGAGAGTGACAGTGTGAAAAACTTACAATCATCTAGTTAGTCATCTAGAAAAGGTGAGTCAGAGTAGTTATAAAACATTAGAATTCCAGCCAGAATACCAAAGCCCAATGCAATTTCCCCTAAGGTGACAGGGCATGGGTATTTAGAGTAACTCTCCTAGCCCACAGACAAACCCAAGGACACACGAACTCAACAAAAAACTCCAGAACTCCTTACATGGTGACCTAATTAAAAGTACGGAAGGGTCACTATAGAGGCATTTGATCAATACAATGTAAAAGGCTTCACTATAGAATTTGTTGTATAACTTCTAGACCTTGCTGATAACAGCAAGAATTTCCTTGTTGACCTTATGCTCTATGGATGAAACAGGTTTTGATCAGTAAGCAATTGAGAACTCAATGCCCTCTCCCATGTTGTGCCTTAGTACTGCTCTGATTCTGCTAAGAGAGAGCAACAGCAATAAGAAACAGGGTTATACTGATCCTAACGTACCATCTTTCACTCAAAAATCAGTGATAACTCGAGACTATGGATAATGCCCTTCTACCGGAAGTCCAACACCATCGAGGATTATTTGTAGAGTGTGTGATAAAACAGCACCCTTTGGGAGGGAGAAAAAATGTTAGAAACAAAATAATCCTAAAAATTTGGAAGCTTTCCCATTTTTGAGAAAGAGCATCCTGGGTTTTATATGGTTTTTCTTTCTTTTTTTTTTAATTTTTATTTTATATATGGTTTTTCTTAAGCAGCATGCTGAAGTCATTTCTACAGTTGCTTAGAAGCATCTTTCCTTTCATCACTTTATTGAAATGAAAATTTCTCGAGAGTTCATCTTCTGCTGATACCTATCCATATTCAATATGACAAATAAAATTAGAAATAATTCTTGGGATTCTAAAATCTATAATCTGATTTTTTTAAAAACCAGAATATTCCAGATACAACTGAGATTTTTAGTATCTGACTCCAAAAACTCCTTGTTGAACAATTTGTTAGCTTTGGTAGCATTGTCGATGAGCTGCTGCTGATAGTTATAAAGGTTAAGTTTTGCACAGGCCTCTACCCTCAGGGAGGAAAAAGTCAGTATTGAGAGCAGCCTCAAGTATGGGTACAACTTAAGGGGCTTATTCAAACACAGTCTTAGTTTATGTGACTTTAGTATTAGCATAATCGATGTAGGTCCCCAGGCTCGTGAAACTGGATGGGAGACATATGCCCCTATGTTGAGGCTCTTGCGTTGCACACAATACTGAACTTTTCTATACTTCAGTTTCTTCCTCTATAAAAATGGAGATAATAATAACAGCACTACCATCCCTGAAAAAATGCTTAGAACAACAGGTCCAGGCACACAGTAAATACTCAGCAAATGGTGACTATTATCATATTTTTTCTGACTTTTGAGTGAATTAAGGGAAACAAAAGCACCAGAAGCAATCTTACTGTGTCCCTCTAGTTCTTCTGAGAAACTGCTTTTAAGCTTCTCATTCTTGAGGAATCTGCTGACAACTTCATGTCATTTAAGAAACTCTCAAAACTGGAATGCACAAGATAATGAGGTTTTACAAAGTAAAACAGATTCCCTTATCAATTTGATGATTTCATTTGTGAAATTTAGATCTTTGAAGAATGACTGATGGTGCTGTGTGAGCTATGCCTTCAATTATCTCACAAGGCTTTTTCCACAGATCTGTTTTACATATTTTAAGTGAAGCAGGAGAAGGGATAGACCTTATTATGCCTTGAAATTTGCACACAGAGATTGCCAAGAGCACCACATATTTCTGTCCTTGGTCGTTAATTTGGTTTACTTCTGGAAAAAAAAAAATGAAAGGCTATCAGCCAGAGAAAATAAACTAATCAACATTAAAATCTTCAATATGCTCCCAAGACAGTCCTTTTTACACAAGCAGTGTATATTCAGTGTGAATATTTCAAAAAATATTTTCCATATCAAAAAAGAAATAGGGGCGCCTGGGTGGCTCAGTGGGTTAAAGCCTCTGCTTTCGGCTCAGGTCATGATCTCAGGGTCCTGGGATCAAGCCCTGCATCGGGCTCCCTGCTAAGTAGAGAGCCTGCTTCCTCCTCTCTCTGCCTGCCTCTCGGCCTACTTGTGATCTCTGTCTCTCTGTCAAATAAATAAATAAAATCTTTTTAAAAAAAGGGAAATAAAATGAATTCAACCACACAGAGATATTCACTGTTAATATTTTGACATGTATAATTCTAGTCTTCATACCCCCCATGTATACATACACTTGCACACACACACGCATACGCATAAGCCAACTTTGGATTATACATGACTTTATTGTTGATAATATACCGTTTTCACTTAATATATCATGAATCTACGGACAAATCTTCAAAGAAAGAAAGAGACTGAGATCCTGGCAAACAGGCTACTGGTTGGAGGGATCTTCTCAAAGGACTGAAGGAATGGCCAAGGGAAGGCAGGACTCTGTGCAGAATGAGCAGAAATCTGGGCCAGGATTGCAAGACAGGGAAGGAATCGGACCTCAGGAAACAAGATGGGAGCAAGGTAAAGACTTGGTAAATGGAACAAAGAACAGACGCACAAACAAAAAAAGAGTACAGTTATTAGGTTTGAGGCTAGTGACAAGATTGTCCTGATGTGTAGACGCTCCTGTGGTGGGCAAGCCGATCAGACTGACAGACCACCGAGTCCGGTGAGCTTTGGGCTGGAGGCAGTTATGGTGGCGACGGCAGCGTCTTCCTGACCATTAGATTTCAGTGACAGCAGTGTGAACCTGAAACTAAAAGTTCGAAGGCAGCCCCCAACGTGCATTCTTTCAGCCTTTCCTAAGATCCCATATACAAATAATTGCTTGTATTAAGTCTCTTTCTGGGAGATTTCTGATTTCCAGTCTGGCACGGAAAGAGCTTGGAAGTTGTCACTCTGTCTTCACAACAAGAAAAAAAAATGCTGAACAAACTGAAAATCAACAGCTCTTCTTAGATCCAAAAACTAGAGACAGGTGGATACAGAAAACCACAGTTTACCAGCTTAGGTAGGAACAGAAGCCCGCACCTGGAGCCAATATTGGTAGGAACACTTCAAACTGTAATTGAGGAATTTCTGAAGGCTCAGTGTAGACTAACTTGAGAGTTAAAAATTCCAAGGGGGCCCAGTCTTTTGTGTATGTGTGTGGGGGAGGTGCTGCCATACATTTATAAGTTTTCTCTCCAGAGCCGTACAAGGTTTCTCACTGTGATGATCAGAGAAAAAAATCCTCTCATACTTCCCTCAAGATGAAAAGAAAAGTAACTATTCTGAAATATGCATAGAGATCTTTGTTATCTTCCATAAGGCTTGGCCTCCAGGGAGACTATTTTACAAAAGCCGAACTGGACTCGGGGTTTTATCAGAGCCTAACTGATCTGAGGGAAGGAAGTACCCACCTCCAGCCCCTCTCCCCTTCCTCTCTCACTTAAGGCAGAGGAGGGGGAATTGAGAAGCATGCATGAAGGTCACAGCCCAGGGACAAAGGCTCATTAAAAGACAAACCCAATCATGGAACTATAGAATGCTTCCTTCCCCCACAACCTCACCAACATCAATAGAGCTTCTGTATAAAAACGGGATTACAGCTGAAAGAACTGCAAGCCTCAGACCCTATTTAAAAGGTCTGTAGGAAAACATAAAGACAATAGGACAAAAACAAAGACTAGAGGAAATTTCAGCCTCCACCACTACAGCTATAGCAAGCAGTAAGTCTTGTTTAACTCCTGGCCAAACTAACATAAAATATACACTCAAAGCTTATTTATGTATACATATATCAAATCATCACTATGTACACTTTAAATATCTGACAATTTTATTTGTCAATTATACATCAATAAAGCTGAATTTTTTCAAAGACTCTATTTACCTCAGTTTTTTTCACTTGATACATCATGTCCAACTTCAAAAAAATTTTTTGAAAGGCATGTTAAAAAGGCAAAAAACACAGTCAAGGAAGACAAAAACGTGTGTGAGAACCAGACTCAGATATAGGGGGGATTTTGGAATTATCAAGCCAGGAATCTAAATTAACTGTGATTAATATCCTAAGGTTTCTAATGGGAAAAATGGACAACATACAAGAACAGATGCATAACATAGGCAAAAAGATGGGAATTCTAAGAATCTAAAAGAAAAGCTAGGAATCAAAAACACCATAACTGAAATGAAGAATGACTTAATGGACTCATCAATACACTGGACAAGGCTGAGGAAAGAATCAGCAAGCTTTAAGAAATGTCAATTGAAACTTCTAAAATTGAATCGAAAGAGAGAAAACAATGAAAAAGACAAAAGAGAATATTCAGGAACTGAAAGACAATAACAAAAGATATGTGTAGTGGCAATACCAGAAGGAAAAGAAAGAAAAGGGAACAGAAGAAATATTTGAAATAATAATGGCTGAGAATTTTCTAAAATTAATACCAGCCACAGGCCTAGGAACCTCAGAAAACACAAAGCAGAATAAATACCTGAAAATCTACACCTAGAAGTCTCACAGTACAACTGCAGAAAACCAAATCCTTTCTATTTGAAGCCACCAAAGTCATTTCTACTGTACTGAACACCAGCTATGTGATTGCTTACTTAACTGCCCAAACTTGGGCCTCTTCTTATATAAAATGAGGGCAGTACTATCTAAGAGAGATGTGGTAAGAATTAGATACTGTATCTAAAGTGTGCAGCATAGTGATATATGAATAAATAAGCATGCCTATACTTCCAGATACAGTATAGATCTATTTGCTCAATATGTGTTAGTTACAATCATCATTATTACAGCACCAGTTCAGAATTCTTTCATTCTTCTTCTTCTTCTTTTTTAAGATTTTATTTATTTATTTGACAGAGAGAGAGAGATCACAAGTAGGAAGAGAGGCAGGCAGAGAGAGAGGAAGAAGCAGGCTCCCTGCCGAGCAGAGAGCCCAATGCGGGCCTCGATTCCAGGACCCTGAGACCATGACCTGAGCTGAAGGCAGAGGTTTTAACCCACTGAACCACCCAGGTGCCCTCTTTCATTCTTCTGATGGCAAATTACTGGTCCATGCCAAGCTTCAGAAGGAGCTACATGTCCCCAGGTATGAAGGTGAACAGTTGTTGGGGCAGAAAGCCAGACAGAGCATTCTATTAACCTCCTTAATTCTCAGGGACATGCTCTTCTACTTACCTCTCCAGGGTACCTGCACTCCATTGCCAACTTCCTGCACCATATGGCATCCATTTTTCCTAATTCGTAGTGTCAACAGTTCCTTTTCCTCTATTCCAAAGACCAGACATGGTCCTTATACTCCTGCACTTTTTACAATCTTCTAACTCCAGTGTTTCCACATTTTTGCTAGACTTATATTTTTAGTTCATAGGAGCTAATACAGTTATGATTATAGCATTTCCCCACATGTATAGCATAGTATTTGGAACAAGGGTAATTTTGTCCACTACAGAGACATTCTCACACCTGAGATTATGATATTTAGACTTGACGTGTTCTGTAAGTGCACAGCTCTGTCTCAAATAAGTTCTAGAGCTCCATGTGACTCAGCTTGCTGGAAGTTGCATATAAAGATACATAGTCTAACTGCCAAGTAAAATCAAAGAGGATTCTATTCTTCATTTGTGCTCTTGAAGAACATTGAGAGAGGTGGAGACTCATTTTCCACATCCTCTCTTCTCCCCGATTTTCTCACTTGGCACAGTTGTTTCTAAGTCTCTCAGTCAACAACACCCTCCAAATGAGTTGTTCTCATTTTAGAAACAAAGAAATGGATCCTTGGAGAAGAAGCACATCACAGATTATGTGAGAATATGTGAACCTAGGCAGCTGACTCCACAATATGAAGTCCCTGCTCATACTTCTTCCTTTACTCCATTCTTCCACCCAGCTCCAACTCCCAACACATGTGTCCAAGTTCACTACTTGCAAAGCCATGTGGAGATACCTCAGCAGTACTCCAGCCTTTTGTGAGAATATCACCACCATGCCATGGCTGCTTGTCAGATGTTCCCAAACATAATTGCAGGATTAGGGTGGGACTCTTCCTGCACCAAAATGATAACTCTCTGGACCCAAAGAGAAAAGAGACTGACCTCTCCACTGCAGATTTAAAATCAAATAGCTCTGAGAAACTGTCCCATGATTTTTTGGAGCCTACAGTGACAAAAACAGTATTTAAAAGGTGGGGATGGGAGCATGGAGATTTCCCATGTTGGCCAAGATAGAATATGTCTCCCTAAATAGGCTATGTCTCCCACAGACTACACTTAAAACTCTGGATGAGATACAAAAAGAAGCTGCCTGAAGTCCTTGGCAAGTAAACAATAGCAGGAAGATTAGGGAGGAAAGTCAAAACTTGAAAAACAAAGTGAATAACAATGAATTTCATGATTTTTCTCCCCTCTCATTTATCTCCTGACTTTGAAGAGCGGGTTTAATCAGGGAACTACTTAGTGGATGCATTTGACAAAAACATTAAGAGAAGACAACTTTCTGGCCAGCAGACCAAAAAAGGGGTCCCTGAGAGCCAGAGAAACACACACGGTTCCCCTAAGCATTGATCATCTCTTCCAAAATTGGCCACACCTTCCAGGTGACACCTGCTAGTAGGGAACATCAAGCCAAATTCCTCCAGTTATCAAAACTCCTTGCCCATGCTGCTGTTACCACAATCCCCAAAAAAGAACCATTGGCCCCAATCTCATCTAACTTCTGTGGGCAATTGCAGACCTATGGGTTTTGTTTTCCCTACCTCTCAGCAACTAAGAACTGGAGGTGGGAGGACAGATGGCAATCCCCTGTTGATCCATCCATAATGCGCTCCTTCCCAGTTTCTCTTCTCCCCAGTTCCAGTACCACAGAAATAGGTCAGCAAGTCTGCTTCTAAGAAATTGATCCACGGTGGAACAAGATATTAGTCTTCCCTTTTTGCACACATTCCCAAGTCTTTATGAGTTGCTCTCTGGAATCTTTCCTTGGTCTCAGCTAAGGGGAAGCATCTTGTCCTCTCCTCCGGGGGAAGGGAGTGGCCGTCAATGCACATTGCAACTTCCTGCCCCATAAAAATGACTCCCTCTCTTCTCTTAATTCAGGGTGTGGGTGCTAGAGTGGTAGAAGGGCCAGTCCTGGAGCATCTTGGGAAAACTGGTGGTGAAGGGGCTACTCCTAATTGTGAAGATAGCCTATGGGATCCTGGATATCTTTTGTCCTCAGCTTTTGATCTGAGTTACAATTTGAGGACAGTAGGAAAATCATATCAGACATCTTCATGCAAAATCATCTCTGGGATTGGAAAAGATCTAGTCCCAGTGGACAATAAAGAGTAAAGACAACGTTTTCAAATGGTCCCCCATACATCTCAGGTTGACTCTCTCCAACCAAGAGGTAGTTTCTCATCCAGTGCTTTCAAAATGGGCTTGACCCATGGGTGAAGCAGAAACTAGTTTTGTCAGTCACTCAAGTAGATGTTGACTAGCATCATTTAAAATGAAATAGAATGGAAGAGATGAACATATTTTATGAAATTTTGGTTTGAAAAGCCCTGCTGTAACTGGTAAGGCAGAGAAAGAGATGGTAAATGAAATACACGAGGTAAAAAATCTGTCACGCTGAGAGTTCCACACAAGAATCCTCCAGGAAGAAGTCAGGTTTTACTTTCACCTAATGAATGTTGGCTCCAGAGAACTGGAGGAAATATATAAAATACAAAGAAAATATAAAATACAAAAAGAGTCAGGTTTTAGCATTTGAAGTTTTTTTGGAGATGCAAACTAGTATTTCTTCAAATCCATTTATAGCCCGCCCAAGTCTGAATAACTGAGCTAACCACTGTAAAGCTCTTGGCACAGTGCTTAACATACTTTTAGTGCTAATGAGATATATTTTGTGTTATTATTGTTGTTGTTATGCATTCATTTCCTGAAAGTCCTTTCTAGTTAGATACTATCCAGTTTCCCAAGGTAACACCACACTGTTAAAATATCCATAGATATAGTGTTGGGGAGGGAGAAAAAGCCTACACTTTAAAAGTATTTTTTGATGCTGGTTTTGTCATTTCTTTCGCTTAAACCCAGTGTTCAGGATGACCTAATTTTAGAAGCAAGTGAACTCAACATTTATTTTCATCACAATTAGAATGATTTGTTCTGCCCTTTCTGTAGGCAGAAACTTAAATCCAAACGAGATTCTGAAGCGGAAAATAACATTCACAAGTAAGTGCTGTCACGGCTTATGCCAGATGCTACTCTGTTAGTTTTGAGTGCATTAATTTCAGCATCATTATATCCTAATATTAGCTGACACCACAAAGACTCATGTGTATCAGGACTCTTGTTTCTTTTCACTCCTGGTCCCTTCTCCCACCCTTTCTTCCGTTCCAAGACCCACTCTCTGTTACGACTGCGTTTACAAATTTATCTGCCTGCCTGACTGTATCCAAGCTGAATTCTTTTCTGAGACAGAAAACAGTTAGGTAGGATTTTCTTCAGTAGCAGACCTCAGGTTCCTCCCCCGTAAAGTGCACATTCTAAGAGTATTTTCTCAACACAGAGCCTAACATAAGAAAGAGCTTACTCATAATTATTATTAGTGATCATGGCTTTTATTATCATTAGTTTTAACAAGGTCCATCCTGATATTTATGCTTTCTGTAAAAGACCATAATTAGATTCTGGCTTCTTATTTTCCCTTCTGGGGTTTCCAAAATCACCCAACTAGGCAGCTGTCCACTAAGCCTATGCCTACAGCTTGGCTCGAACTATTTTTTAAAGGACTGGGACAGAGTCTTCTTTTCTTTTTTATCCACTACAGAAGCTAGCACAAATGTTAACAAAGCTTTTGAAATAATTTTCTTCTATTTAAATTCATCCAGAATCACAGAATAATTTTTCAGAAGTTGCTTTTCCCTTTTTTGTGTGTATTTTTAAAAATTGCAAAAGAATAATGTATACTTTCCGTTGGAAAAGTGTGAGAGAGAGAACATGAAAATCAGAGTCAGTTAAAGGAGAAACACAAAAATTTTTGGACTTAGAGCAGGGATGTCTATAAAGAGAAAAAAGTCCTTCAACTAGAAGGTTTCCCAAGATAATGATTTCCTTTGCTCTGTGATTCTAAAAACACTATAATGGTTATTTGGAAGGGATTCAGGACTTTCAAGTTTGTTTTGGAAGTGTATGGCAAACAAAAATCAACAATTGATGTTTCCAAGTTCAAGAGAAATAAATTTAAATCCATAACAATATTTACTCAAAATCTATGGCTCTGAGAAAATATTTTCCTTATTAATAAGCTGTCTATTTATGAGTGAGGGGATCAAAAACGTTTTAAAGATTTGGGGTCCTTCTGTCAAAATCATTTAGAACCACAGACCTAGACTATTAGATTTTGAGGCAAGGTCCTGCTAGTATATGACCTCAAACACTTGGAACCCATGTCGCCACAAGGGGAAAGTAGTAGAACCACCACCGTGAAGTTCAGCTCTTCACATTGCCCCCCATGGTTTCCTGCTGACAGCCTCTGACAGACACTGGTTTGCCTCTACAGAGGGCTCCAGGTGGTCTGCAAAGTCGAATAAACCAATCATTTCTTTACAAAGAATGGAGCTTAAAACATGCCTTAATGTATATCCTGGCTCAGTTATCTATGAGACCTGCAGCTTTAGCTAAGTTACCTCTCAACACAGCTTACATATTCACTTACTCATTCATTCGGTGAGTCAGGAAATGCTTTTAAGCACCTATGATGTGCCAGGCACTGTGACAGTCATTGAGGATATAATCAGTGGTGTGTAAGATGAACAGTGTTTGAGGAGGACATCAGCATTTGGCTAATCATACCTACTGTCAACCTTCTTCGCTACTACTATTCCCCAAATAGCTACATGGCATGACATCACTTCCCTGAGTCAATTTTCTCATCTATAGAATGGCTGGCTTGGTCTACATGTCCTTTATGATTTCATCTAGCTCCATGATTATATCTGTCTGAATTCTGGGTATTATTAAAATTTTCTACCTTGTGCAAACACTAAATAAAACTGAGCTGGAGAGGGAAGATAAAACAGGATGGCAGGCTAGGGCTCCCCAAACCCATGGAAGGAGTAGGCCATTGTCTTCAGAGCATGTGTATGAGAGAACAAGCTGTCTCAACCGAAAATATCTCCCTTACAAAAGCATCCATCAGTGGAGGGTACACAGAACCTGGGGGTCACAGCATGTTCTTCCCAACCCCCAAATAGTCTTATACCAGTAAATCTAAGTTAAAACAATCAAGGACAGAAAGCACTCACAAAAGAGTAAGGATATCTTCTGTCCTGAGGAAGGAAGAAGTGTTGATTCACATAAATTACCTTGGTAATGGACTGCATATAATACTTACAGCATGTTGGTGATAAAGATTATTTGCTACTGGGGATATAGGTTTTGCTATTTGACTATGGTAGGTTTGCATTGCTTCAGTTACCCTGTTGCATTCTCTAAGCCTAGGTCACAACTTGGTGATAGACCATTTCCCTCTTGAAGTGTATGGAAACTCCTGATGTCAAGCAGGAAAGAAGGCAAACCCTTAGGAAGGCTTAGGGATAGGGAGCAGACTGTAAGCAGACTGGAAAGAAGATTCAAGCTTGCTCCCTTGTCTTCCTTTTCTTGATCTACACTTTGACAAATAAATGTAGCTAATAACTGCCCTCCCAGTGGAAGGGAATAGTCTTTGAAATGGGATTTAGGAAGGAGCTTGTGCAGGGAAAGTCAGAACTAGGGAAAAAGGATCCATAGTTTGTCCATGTTATCCAGATCCATATTGCTCCAGTTTTAGTCTCCTTTTTTTTTTAAAAGATTTTATTTATTTATTGGACAGAGAGAGAGAGAGAGAGATCACAAGTAGGCAGAGAGGCAGGCAGAGAGAGAGGAGGAAGCAGGCTACCCGCTGAGCAGGGAGTCCAATGCGGGGCTCGATCCCAGAACCCTGAGATCATGACCTGAGCCAAAGGCAGAGGCTTTAACCCACTGAGCTACCCAGGCGCCCCTTAGTCTCCTTTTATCATAACCCAGCATTGGGGCAAATCTTTGCTTAACTCTTTAGCTTTTTCTAAGTTACATACAGGGTATGAAGAGAAGTCTCATGTATCGGTTAGGCTTTGACCAGAGGAACAAACAACTAGGAGCTAAATAAGCATTAGAGGTTTGTTAGAGGAATCAGCCCACAGGCAATTATGCGATCTGGTTAAACAGTTTATGTGAGGCCACTGGCTTTGCATCTGGTGCCAGATCCTGAAGCAAGCAGAGCAGGAAGTTAGGTAGGGAAGATGGATATGAAGTGAGGGAGAGCAAAGACAATCCAGAGCACACAGAGGCTGACCAGAACCCATGTTTCTTACACTGCCTCCAAACTTCCCATTCTGATGATGCAGTGTCCTGCAGGAGAAGCTGGTGCTCTTCATCACAGAGCTAAATAAGCGCGTGGGGCAGGAGTCAAAGAAATTGATGGGGGATCCAGAGAGAACTGAAGTCGCTGTAGGCTCGGCTGCACACCCAGCCAAAACACTGAGCCAGAAGAGAAATGGTAGTGGGCGTGAGTGGCAAAAACACTTGGAGCCTCCGGATTGACCCTGCAGATATAAAAGGAATATGTGCTTCCTCATCTTCCAAACCTCATACAAATTGTCTTCAATAGCCTCTTAACTTGAAAATATACAAGAAAGGGATTCCTGGGAAATGTTACTTCAACATCGTTAGCTCGACAAAATACAAATCCACCGCAATTCATTTTTCTACACTGTACCAAATTATTGAGTGAGGGAGCAGTCTCTAAGGCCCTCATGATGGAAGCAGTAATTAGCTAATGATTCAAAAAGGACAGTCTGAGAGTTAGGGCAGCATGGTTTAGCTGTACCTCCTGTCCTGGAAATTCCATTACAGTGTCAACTCATTTACTTAGAATATGGAAGGAAGTCTTTCCTTATATGTGTTCATGGATCATGAGAATTCTTCAGTATGAGGTAGTAGAACCATCTCCTTAGGTTTTCTTCCTCTCCCTCTTCCACCTCCCTGCTTCATAGCCCAGATGCCTGCAAACTCCAGGGTAGGAGACTGTCTTCCCAATTCATTATACTTAAAGAATGGTTCTTATTCCAACAATCTAACAATATACACATTTAACATTTCTGCCAATTTGAGTTAGACCACTTTTGAAAAATTTTCCAGTGTTTTATTATAAAAGATATGTTTCTAATAATATGAATGCTAAAATTAAGAAATAAGGGACTTCTGCTTCTGGTTAGGATGTAGAAATTTTCAAATGACTCCAAACAATAAGAACAAGCCAGATAAACTAAAAGCATTAAGTTATAGTAACAACTATCTAAGGATGGTGTATGAGTTGATACTCTGACACAGTAGAAAAAACCAAAGAGCTGAGGAACAAACCTAAATGAACTTAAGGAAACATAAATAAACTAAATTTCAAAAAAGGAACAACTTTTTTAAGAAAGAAAAGATGCATGACTGCTTTTATTCCTGGCAGAGGAAATAGAGGGGTAAACCTGTCATTGACAAGGGTGTGTGAAACCAGGATAACTTTACATAAATGTTCCCTGGTTATGTTTGAGCTGGCATCATAGATGAGGAGCCTAGGAAGCCACAGTAATGGAGTACCTCTATGCTCATTTGCCAGTTCATTCCTACAAGGCCTACACTAAGGGCATAGCATGGAAGTCCAGGTGCAGAACAGGAGAGCTGTGAGAAATACTTCTGAGGCCCACTGAATGTAATCTATGAGGGAGGGGACAACACATCAAGCAGAGAGGGAGAGATCCCCCCATGTGGCTCTAAGACTCACTGAGTCATGGCAGTGGCCCACCAAAGGCTGGGAGAAAGACAGAGGAGCAGACTGAAACTCTCCACAGTGCATAAGTCCTTTACTAAGTTGTAAGCTAGCAGATCTGCAAAGAATAAGGGCAGGACAGCAGGGTAAAAAGAATCTCCTGAGGTATGGAAATCCAAAGACAGGGCTAGAGGGCAAGAACAACCCCCAGACACCCAAGAAACCTGTGGCTGGGCCATATAGTAGAGAAAAATCACAAGATTCTCACATTTCCCAAAGCATACTGACAGGAAAATACTAAACCTTTGCTTGAAACATTTGAAACCGAAGGTAAATTAAACTAAATGAAAGCTCCTACAAGTCTATAAATCCATCAGTTACAGATTAGTTTGACTTCCTATCCATTTACCCCTCAAAACAGTAACTCAACAGAAGAGTAAGAATGTACCCTTTATTGGGGATAAAATATTGTTTATTTCCACCACTACTAATTTTTTACCCATAATGTTGGTCATGGAATAAAAATTTGCAAGCTATGTCAGGAGGCAGGAAAATGTGACCCAAATTCAAGATAAAAGGCAGACTCTAGAAGCTCACCCAGAGATGACATCGTTTTGGAATTAGCACAAAAGACTTTAAAATAACTGATAAATATGTGAAAAGACATATGGAAAAAGTTAAAAATATGTATAAACACATATGGAATTTCAGTTAAGAAGTGAAAACTACAAAAGAGAACAAAATGATAAATCTAGGACTGAAAATTACAATGTCAAAAATGAATAATTAATTCCATGGGGTTGATAATAGGGTAGACAATGTGTAAGAAAGAAACATTGAAGATAAGTTGATAGAAATGATGCAAACTGAAGTAAGAAGAGGGAAAAAAGAATGAGAAAAAATTTGAACAAAACATCTGAAACCCATAGGACAATATTAAATGGTCTAATACACATGAAATTAGAGTTTCAGAAGAAAGAGAGGTGAGAAAAAGGGGTAGAAGAAATACTTGAAAATAAGATGTTTGATAATTTCCCAACGTTGATGGGAGACATCAAGCCACAGATCCAAGAAGTTCAGCAAACTCCAGGCAGAATAAATACAAAGAAAGCTGAATCTAGGCACATTATAGGCTGAATCTAGGCACATTATAGTCAACATGCTAACCACCAAAGTTGAAGGGGGGAGAAAACCCAATAACACATAAGCAAACAAATAAAAGAGATGTAACACATTCAGGAAAACAACATTAAAAATTAATTTGACATCTCATCAGAAACAGTGACAGCTAGAAGATGATAGCATGTATCAACCTAGAATTCTATATCCAGTAAAAATATCCTTCACACTAAAAATAAAGACATTTTTGGGCAGAGAAAGCTAAGATAGTTCAACACTGGCAGACCTGTACTATAAGGAATGCCAAAAGAAATTCTTCAAGCTAAAAGGAAATGATGGCAGATGAAAGCCCAGAGATGCAGAAAGGAGTGACGAGTACAAGAAAGGGGTAAATATGTGAGAAAATATAAAGCATCATTTTTAAAGATCTTTATATGTAATTTTCAATTCCTTGAAAAGATGATTAATTCTTTAAAGTAAAAATACTAGCGAGGTGCCTGTGTGGTTCAGTCAATTAAGCGTCTGACTCATTGATTTTATCTCAGGTTATGATCTCAGGGTTGTGAGATTGAGCCCTGTGACAGGCTCCGTGCTGGTTGTGGAGCCTGCTTGGGATTCTCTCTTTCCCTCTGTCCCCACCCTCTTCTAAAAAAAATGAAATCTCATGTAAAAAAAAATACTAGCAATATGTTAAGTATGTATGAAGAAAAATTATGGCAATGAGAACAAAGTGTGGAAAAAGGTTAAGCAGAATTATACTTCATAAGTTACCTAGATTTTTATGAAGTAATGTGTTATTATTTTAATGTACACTGTGATAACATATGGATGTCTATTATTTTTTCATGAAGATAGAAGCATTCTTATTTTTAATTTTTTATTTAAATTCAATGTAATTAACATGTACTGTATTATGAGTTTCAAGGGTAGAATTTAGTGATTCATCAGTTGCATAAAACACCCAGTGCTCATTACCTCAAGTGCCCTCCTTAATGCCCATCACTCAGTTACCCTACACCCCCCCACCACTGGATGTCTGTTATAATCTCTGTAAAACCAGTTATCAAGACAGGGTGGCATTGTCATAGTATAGACAAACCGCTTAAGAGAATAGAATAATAGAGAGTCTAAAAATAAAGCTGTATATATATGGTCAATTGATCTACAACAAACGTATTAATACAATTCAATGGGAGAGGAACATCTTTATAGCAAATGGAAAAAATCAAATTTACATATGGAAAAAATTGAACCTAGACTCCTACTTCATTCTATATTTAAAAATTAATTTAAGGTGGATTTTAGACCTAAATATAGAAGTTAGAACCATAACATTTCTAGAAAAAAAAAGAATAATTTTATGACTTACAATAAGCTAACTTAGGACACTGAAAGAACTAACCATAAAAGAAAAAAATGATACATGAACTTCATTAAAATAAAAAACTTCTGCTCATTAGAAGACACTATTAAAGCAAATAAATAGGCCAGGCAAAATCTGAGAGGTCATACACTATAATACACATATGTGACAAAGGACTTATATCCGGAATTATAAAGAACCCCTAGAAACCAATAAGAATATCGAAACCAATTTAAAAATAACAAAGCATTTATAGATACTTCAAAAGATATACCAGTGGTCGACAAACACATTAAAAGTTACTCAATTTCATTAGCCATCAGGAAAATATAAATTAAACAATTTTATACCTTCTAAGTTGCTGATATCAGAAACACTGGCAGTGATGAGGATGGGGAAAACTGTTTTGACACTTTTTTTTTTTGACACTTTCTTTATAAGAAACTATATCTAAACCTACTTTATAACCAAGTAATACCACTCCCAAGCATTTATCCAAGGGAAATTAAAACTAAGTACACAAAAACAAAACAAAAAACAAACTTTTACTAGAAAGTTTACAGCAGCCTTAATTCTTAGTAGTCAAAAACTTGAAACAATTCATGTTCATCAATAAGGAAATGGAATACTATTCAGCAATAAAAAGGAACAAACTACTGATAAATCAAAAATGTGGCTGTATCTCCCAAATATAATATTGAGTGAAGCCTAACACAAAAGAAGATATATTGTGGTATGTTGTGATGTATATAACTTCACTTATAAGAACTCAAAGACCCATGGTAAGTACCATCTCTATGGTAGCAGAAATCAGAAAGTGGTTACCTGGAGCAGAGAGAATTGACTGGACAGGACAAGAGGAGACATTTCAAAGTGATGGAAATACTCTATATCTCCATTTGGCTAATTGTCTACATGGATATATATAATTTTCAAAGATTATCAAACTACACACTTAATATCTGTCTATTTTCTTATATATAAACTATCTCAACAAAAAATGTAAAATTAAAATGTATACAGATCTTCCTTGAATTAAAATAGAGTTATGTCCCAGTAAACACATTGTAAGTTGAAAATACTGTAAGTCAAAAAGGAATTAATACACCTAACCTACCAAACATGGTAACTTAGCCTCGCCTACCTTAAATGTGCTCATAACACCTACATTAGCCTACAGTTGGGCATCTAACACAAAGCCTACTTTATAATAGAGTATGGAACATTTCATGTAATTTATTGAATACCGGACTGAGAGTGAAAATCTCTCACAGAATGGTTGTGTGGGTACAGAACGGTTGTAAGTGCATCGGTTGTGTACCCTTGTGAGCATGGGCTGGCAGGGAGCCGTAGCTGCTGTGGCCCAGCATCCCACGAGAGTGTCATACCATGTATTGCTAGCCTGGGGAAAGATCAAAATTCAAAATCTGAAGTAGGGTTTCTACTGAATTCATATGGCTCGCACCATTATAAGGTCAAAAAATTAATACTTCAAACCATCGCAAGTCAGGAACCATCTGTATATTGAAACCAAGTGGAATAGTTGGGATAATATTATCACTTACTGTTTTAACCTGTGTGTATAATAGCACACATTCAGTTATGGGCTTCCTGGAAACCAAGGTCAAGGGAATATCTATATTTTACCTGAGAGAAAAGGTTTTTGACATATAAATATGGCTTGTTATCTCATGAACAAGGATAAATCCATCAGATTTGCCAACTATCCCCTTCACACTGGCTCAGGCCATCATCTGTACCCCCAATCTTTAGCTCCACTGATTGCAATAACCTACTAAATGTGCATTCTGCCTCTATTCCTCAACGTACAGGGATTTAAAAAAAAAAAAAGTTGAAGGTTGCGCCTGGGTGGTTCAGTTAGTTGAGTGTCCAGCTCTTGGTTTCAGCTAGGTCATGATCTCAGGGTCATGAGATCAAAGCCGTGTCATACCCCATGCTCAATGGGGAGTCTGCTTGAGGTTCTTTCTCTCCCTCTCCCTCTGCCCCCCCACCTACTCTCTCTCTCTCTCCCTCTCTCCCTCTCTATCTAAAATAAAATAAATAAATCTATTTTTTTAAAGCAAATATGGGGGTTCCTGGGTGGCTCAGTCATTAAGCATCTGCCTTTGGCTTGGGTCGTGATCCCAGGGTCCTGGGTTAGAGGCCCGCATCCGGCTCCCTTCTTGGCGGGAAGTCTGCTTCTCCCTCTCCCACTCCCCCTGCTTGTGTTTCCTCTCTCGCTGTGTCTCTCTCTGTCAGATAATTAAAATAAAATCTTTAAAAAAAATATGGCAGTGACTTTCTGTGGACTACAAATAAAATATACTCTGATGCACTATGGCATATAAGATAACTTTTAAACTTACGCCTATCTACCTCTCCAGTCTCATCTCCTACCTTTCCTTGCTGTATATCTTAAAGTCTTATAAAACCCAATTGTTAAAATGTCCTCACACTGCATTATTTAAAACCGCCATGTCTTGCTCACACTCTTCCCTTTGCCCGGAGTGCCTTTTCAGCTTACCTTATCCTGAATAACTGGCTTATCCTTTTCAAACTTAGCTCATCCGTGATCTTTTCAGGGTATGTTCTTTGAACCATCATGTTCTTATGGTACCCAGTGCCCACCTCTAGCTTACCATTTAGAATAGTTCTGTGTCATGAAGAAATAATTACTGAGCATTTACTAAGCACTGTTTCAACTTTTCGAATACATCAATCACCTGAACCAACCATCTTAACTTAATATAGTTAAATTTGTTGATTTGTCTTGTCCAGCTAAACCACAAATTCTTGAAGCTAAGCCATGTTTTTCTCTTGTTTTGTTTTTGTTTTTTTAATTTGTACCTCCAGCACCAAGCACTGTGCCTGGCGCATAAGAGTTGCTCAGCATAGATTCTTCAATTCTTGTGACCTGAAATGAACCAAAAGATGGGACAGGACAGAAGATGGCTACGTGTTGACCAGTTGGAATGGAAATGGGAAATACTGACTCAGGACTGCCTGTGAAGCACAAGTCAGGGAGGAGGACCCTCAGATGCAGGCAACAGCAGCACAGGTCTGGAAGCCCAGGGAGCAGCACAGAACCAGACTTCACAGACTACACGATTCTGCCTACAGCTGTCCCTACATGAAACAGCCAGAAATAATTTCAAAACCACATAAGTGCTGAGTTTTCAGTGGTGGCAGATCCCTGCTGACATCCCACCTGATGATGTTTGATTGCCGCCCCCATATTCCAAACCAGATGTCCTTGGATGGCAATCTACTTTTTCTCACCTCAGGGTGGTCAGAAGGGAAGTTGGATTAGAGGTAGGTGGGCAAAAGGGTGAGGGTTTTAAAAATTATATTCCATGACTGATTGCCTAAGATTATGTATGAGGTGTGATTATAAAGTAATGAGAGCCATTTTCATGTGTGACTTGTCTTATGTTTTAATCACACCTCATATATGGAATGTGTGTCATTTTATACAATGTTTGAAAATTACCACAACCTAGGGTTTTTGGCAGGAAATGTTAAATTGTTATTGAGTGCTCTTTTGAAAGGTAGCTATACTCTGGTTTCTCTTCAGAGAATATATGAAATTATAAGACTACAAAGAGTCTTTTCTTATGAAAATATGTAATTCCAGCTATGTTAACTGAGAAAAGAAGAGAGAAACGCTATATTTAAAAAGTTGTGGTCAGCTAAAGAAAAAAAAAAAGTTCTGTTCATCTAAAGTTTCCACAGCCTTTTGACAATTGTTACAAACTACTTGGCAATAATGATAAAGATGAAATTTTTTATAAACATATAATGGGCATACATTTGGAATTAAAGAGAGAAGTCAGTTAAAATTATGAAAGTGGGGATGGGGAAGGATTTCTGTACTGAATAATTATCATAATTCTTGCAGGCGTTTATCACTATTATCCAATGGTCTTCTGATAGAATCTAGGTGGTGATTGGACAAACATGAAACCACTAACATTAAAACATATGGGCTTTTTTTTAAAAGAGTTCTTGCTGTTTCTAAAAGAATACTTGCAGCTGACTAAGCAAGAGAATAACCATATTTTAAGAACCTAAGATTTGAAGTTAAAGATGTCAAATGTAAAAGAAATAACAAAAGAAAAGTAACCAATAAGAGGTTAGTAACAATTGGATTCTATCTTTGGCCACATAGAACTAAATCCCTGACTATTGATATTAGACCTTGAGGGACAAATTGACAGACCCAACATGAAAAGCAAAAATGCTAACAGAAGCTGGAGTCACACTCAGCGGATTATGAAAAGGGAATTTCAAAAAGCCCTTTTATCAGGAGTGCGTAATTTTCAAAATGACGTAGAGCGGTAGTCTCAAACTTTAGGGTTCATAAATTCACATGGATGGAGTGCCTGGGTGGCTCAGATTAAGCACCAGTCTTGATCTCAGCTCAGGTCTTGATCTCAGGGTTGTGAGTTCAAGCCTATATTGGCTTCCATGTGGGGCATGGAGCTTACTTAAAATAACTAACTAACTAACTAACTAACTAACTAATCAAGTGGAGTGCAAATTCCTTATTGGGAATGGAGCAAGAATTTGCATTTTATTCTGACGTGGGTTGTCTTCTGATCACATTTTTAAAATAGCATATAGAAAGTAGGAATTCTTATATAATTGTGATTTTTCATTACAGCTTTACTACATAATCTAATAGTGATAACACTGAAATAAAGATTCAGCAAAACTTTTACTTGGGAAATAAGTCCATTTAAAAATATTTCCCATAAGTTTAATTACTTGAGGGTTGTATATCTCTTAGAATATATAAGAGAATGCATTGGGAACTTATTTTTCTCTTGAGTATGGTTAATGACTTAAAAAATCATAAAGAAATAGAAGAAATAACAAAATTTAAGCTTAAGCTTTCAAAGGTAGAAGTCATAAATAAACAAGATGGATAGATCAGTATTGTCAGAGGGTGATGATTTGACATGGAAACCAGGTTGGAAGCATTCATATTTGTATGAATCTAATTTGAGTATGCAAATATAGACTCCTTGATGAGAAGCCATTTTGCAAGTTTTGCCCAGTATTGCAAAAGCAAGCTCAGAATGTACTACTCCCACAACTTCCAAAGGGTCCAAAGCTGAGCTGGTCCCATCTGCCAGGGGATTCTACCACTTGTGAAAGCAGCAGCTGCCACTTCTCTGATTTATGTTGATAGGAAACTCCAGAGCAAAATAAAAGATTGGCATCTGGGCTTAATGCTACTTTAATAGAAACTTTATCATTCTATGTTTATAATGATTTCAACAGCTTTTTTAAATAATGAGGATACATTTTTCAAAATTCCCAATTGAGTTCTCATACATGTTTTGTTACAAATAGGTCTGTCATGAAAACAGGATCTTATTACTTATACTACCGTAAAATGGGGTTGATAAATAAGGTATTATATAAGCAAGTATAGATAAAAGCCATATTTTATTCCAGTTTAAGTGTAATATTTCTATATGGTGGTAGCTGTGCATGTAAAGTTTTAAAATCATTGAAAATATATTTAGGGGTACCTGGATGGCTCAGTGGGTTAAGCATCTGCCTTCAGCTGGGGTCATGATCCCAGGGTTCTGTGATGAGCCCCACTCCCAGGTTCCTTGCTCAACAGGGAGTCTACCTCTCCCTCTTCCTTCGTTCCCCCCCCCATTCATGCACACTTTCTCTGTCTCTCTCTCTCTCAAATAAATAAGTAAAATCTTTTATAAATATATATGTATATATTTATAAAAATGNGTGCCCGCTACCTTTGGTTTTTTTTTGTTTTTTGTTTTTTTTAAAGATTTTATTTATTCATTTGACACAGAGAGACAGATTACAAGTAGGCAGAGAGGCAGGCCGACAGAGAGGAGAGAGGAGGAAGCAGGCTCCCCGCAGAGCAGAGAGCCCGATGCGGGCCTCGATCCCAGGACCCTGGGATCATGACCTGAGCCGAAGGCAGAGGCTTTAACCCACTGAGCCACCCAGGCGCCCTTGCGATGTCATTATTAGTGAGAGGTAAGGAGGAATACACTAAAATACACACAGCTGCTATGATACAAGAGCATAAAGATGAAAGAAGGGGCAAAAAAGAGAGAGAATAGAAAATTTTACCTGAAGAAGACTGAAAATTCTTCCTAGAAAAGGTGAGCTGAAACTTAAAAAACGAATAGGTAAGGAGAAAAAAGTGGGGCGCCTGGGTGGCTCAGTGGGTTAAAGCCTCTGCCTTCGGCTCAGGTCATGATACCAGGGTCCTGGGATCGAGACCCGCATCGGGCTCTCTGCTCAGTGGAGAGCCTGCCTCCTCCTCTCTCTCTGCCTGCCTCTCTGCCTACTTGTGATCTCTCTCTCTCTGTCAAATTAAAAAAAAAAAAAAGGAGAAAAAAGTACACTGCATTCAGGATATCATGCAACCACCATGGAAATTTGAGGAACCTCCCAACAGTTTGGTAGGGTACAAGGTGGGGCATGATAAGTGTGAAAACTAGAGAGGTATTCAGGAATGGGGATGGCAGTTCAAGAGCTATGTCTGGTTGGGAATTACCAAATTGTGGGTTAAGTCTCCTGCATCAGGACCTTTTAATAGCTCTATAGGTGATTATCATGTGCTGCCAAGATTAATAGCTATAGTTCTAGTGTATCCTCTTCAATTTTAACATACATATTGTATATGAACTTTCAAAATTTTAATGTGGGGCTTATTTCATATATATATAATACTAGCACTCAAACATTTCTTTAACATTACTGTTGCAAACAAACAATCTACTATTGTCATTTTGGTTAGGATACCCTGTGGGAAAAGGATGCAGGAGAGGAGATGGAAGTTCAGGTAGAAGACTAGTCTAGTAGTGCTAGTAATAAGCCAGGCAAGATCATGGGGGATGAATAGGAGAAGATGGATGTAAGAAATAGGAAGGAGGCATAAATGATAAGACTCAATCACAGAGACTATAAGAAGAAATCAAAGGTAGCGGGCAGGGCACCTGGGTGGCTCAGTGGGTTAAAGCCGCTGCCTTCGGCTCAGGTCATGATCCCAGGGTCCTGGGATCAAGGCCCACATCGGGCTCTCTGCTCAGCGGGGAGCCTGCTTCCTCCTCTCTCCTCTCTGTCGGCCTGCCTCTCTGCCTACTTGTAATCTCTCTCTCTGTGTCAAATGAATAAATAAAATCTTTAAAAAAAACAAAAAACAAAAAAAAACCAAAGGTAGCGGGCACCTGGGTGGCTCAGTGGATTAAAGCCTCTGCTTTCGGCTCAGGTCATGATCTCAGGGTCCTGGGATCGAGGCCCACATCGGGCTCTCTGCTCAGCAGGGAGCCTGCTTCCCCTTCTCTCTCTGCCTGCCTCTCTACCTCCTTGTGATCTCTCTCCCTCTGTGAAATAAATAAATAAAATCTTTAAAAAAAAAAAAAAAGAAAGAAAGAAAGAAATCAAAGGTAGCTCCAAAGTCTCTGTTTTGGCTAAGTCTATGGATGATCTTAGCATGAATTTTCCCAAATAAAATATTCAGATCTTACCCATTCTGCCAAAACCAACAGAAATAACACTTTTTTTGGGCTCCTGGGTGGCTCAGTTGGTTAAGTGACTGCCTTTGTCTCAGTTCATGGTCCCGGAGTCCCAGGATTGAGTCCCGCCCCCGGCTCCCAGCTCCATGGGGAGTCTGCTTCTCCCTCTGATCTTCTCCCCTCTCATGCTCTCTCTCCCTCTCTCTCACTCTCTCTTTCAAATAAATAAATGAAATCTTAAAAAAAAGCAGCTTTTAAAATAAAACAAAGAAAGAAAAAGAAATAACACTTTGTCCATGTGTCCCCTAATAGATAGTGGTCCCTCTTTCTTCTGACCATTCTTAGAACTTTACCTGTATTTCTCTGTGCTACAGGTCATTTCTAACCATTTTCTGACATAAGGCATACATGACCTGTACAGTAGGTGTTCTATTCAAAGTCCTTTCCATATCTAAAACCTTATAATTCTATGCAGCGAATAAATAGAAGGTTGCCTACTGTGCCTCCTTAAAGTTTCTACTTTGAGATTTAGCTCCAAAACCAGTTTTCATAACCTTTTGTGTGTGTGTCATGGACCCTGTTGGCAACCTAGTGACAGTCTGATAAAGCTGTGGATCTCTTTCAGAATAATGTTTTTAAGTGTGAAACATAAAATAGAATTACAAGAGAAACCAATTATATAGCTATCAAAATAGTTTTGAAAAACAAATGTGTGATATAATACAGTGTATTTTTATTGATTCATCGAATAAGAAAATAATTAAAATATAGACAAAGTGAAAATAAATTTATCTTTAAAAACTTAGTTGGGGGTGCCCGACTGGCACAGTTGGTAGAGCATGGGACTCTTGATTTTCGGGTTGTGAGTTCAAGCCCCACACTGGGTGTAGAGCTTACTTTAAACAACATTTTTAAATAAAATATAAATAAATAAAAACTTGGTGGAAAGGCTGTTGCTGCTAGATTGAATAAGAACGTTAAGATGGACTGAGTGCCTGGGTTGTTCAGGCAGTTAAATGACCGACTCTTGATTTTGATTCAGGTCATGGTCTCGGGTTGTGAGATTGTGCCCCACATTGGGCTCCACTCTGGACATGGATCCTGGTTGGGACTCCTTCTCGCTCTCCTCCCTCTGCCCCTGCTCCACCACTTGTATGTATGTGTGCACATGCATGCATGTGCGTGTGTGTGTGCGTATGTGCTCACACACTCTCAAAAATAGAAAGAAAAGTTTTTTAAAGAGCGTTAAGGTGGAGAGGTATTTGAAAAAACTATTGGTATGTCTTGGATAAACAACTGATTTCGATTTTTTGTTATATTTGTTACAAGTGTTGAAAATGCTGATTTCTAAAGATGAATTCTTACAAATAGATTGAAACTTATTTTAAAAGGATTTTATTAATTTATTTGAGACAGAGAGAGAACAGGCATGAGTGGGAGGGAGAGAGAGAGGGAGAAGCAGACTCCCCACTGAGCAGGGAGCCCGATGCAGGGCTGGATCCCAAGACCCTGGGACTGTGACCTGAGCTGAAGGCAGATATTGACAGGACAGAGCCACCCAGGCACCCCTAAATTAAAGCTTTTATAGCTACTTTTTAAGACAAGTATAGGGTCTATCAAGAAACACCTGAATTTTCCAGGGCTTTTTAAAATAAACTACAATTGTATTGTTTTGTTTTTAACCTAAGACTAATGAATTTCTCTTTAGCTAGATCATCATCTTAACATACTTTAGATCAAAAAGAACAAGGAATGATGGTTCATGGTTCAACTTTGATGCCATCAAAATAAAATAATTTGTTAAACTTTCTGAAATGTTTCCAGATGTTTCTCTTTTCAAAGAGATTGACAAAGAACTTTGTATCTCATCTTCATAGAGTAAAGCATTCCCTCCAGCACTGACAGTTGGCAAAGATGTTCCACATTAGCAGCTTAGGCTGGAAAGATTGTAGATTTCCAAGAGTATCCATTAATGTGACAGTAAGACTCATGCGCTATGTTCAAAAGGCCCTTTTCCCTTACAGAGAACGACGAATTCTTATTTAAACCATCTAGTTTTGCAAAATTTTAAGAAATAATTCCTTATATTGACCAGCAAGCAATAGTAGATGGTCAAAATAGCCTAAATGTCTGCCAGACTACTAGAGAGGGGTACTGCTGTAAGAATATGTGACTTCATGTTTGGTGAAGGTACAGAGCTGACCAACAGCTGGCTTACGACATTGCCCAATATCTGTAGATGCAAAGATAATGATCTCATGTGATCTAATTTAAAAGTAATAATGAGTGGGGCGCCTGGCTGGCTCCATCAGTGGAGCATGCAGCTCTTGATCTCAGAGTTGTAATTTCCAGCCCACACTGGGTATATAGATTACTTAAAAAGAAAATCTTTTAAAAAAATAAAAGTAATAATGGATGGAGTGATCTTTTGCAATATCTGGAATAACTATAATGTGATATGAAAGTGTCTGTGGTTTTTCTTGGCAACAAAATCACAGGAGTACTGATAGTGTTGTGATTGTTACCTGAATCCATAATTGAAAGACAATGAGAGTTAGATATAATAAAGCCATAAATTTTTTCTCTCCCCATTTCCCAAATTATGACTTCCATCCACAGAACTCCTATTCTACAGGAAAAACTGAGACTACAAGTTCTTCTTCTGAAATTCCGAAGGAAAAATATCAAATGTCATGCCCTCAGGTCAGTGTACTCACAAAATTTCAATTGTCCAAACCACATTTGGTGGGGAAGGGAATTCTGTTAATAATTATATCAGAAAAACAGTCTCCAAAAGAGATCATCCTTAGTAAACTGACATGTTTGGCCGTGCTACCCAAGATAGAAAAAAAGATAAAAATGGAAAACAATATTACAGATATTAAAAGAGGTGTCATTTTGACCCAGATTCAATTCTCCCCTTTTACAAAGAATCAGAGAATCTGAGAGAATTAGCGACTGTAATCCAAATTAAAGTTAGAACTTTTTGCTTATATCTCAACAGATATAATAAGCCATAGTCATTGATAAAGTAATTTTCATGTGTGTGAAATGACCTAAATGAAGTTTTTTTTAAAAGATTTCATTTATTTATTTGACATAGAGAGAGAGATCACAAGTAGGCAGAGAGGTAGACAGGGGGAGAGGGAGAAGCAGGCTCCCCGCTGAGCAGAGAGCCCAATTCGGCGCTCGATCCCAGGACCCTGGGATCATGACCTGAGCTGAAGGCAGAGGCTTTAACCCACTGAGCCATCCAGGTGCCCCTAAATGAAGTTTTTTAGCACAATGCAAAATTTCCATTAGCCTAATACCCATTCTCTATTAAAAATATATCCTGGTTTGGGCAAATAATCTTAACACACAAGTCTAAATTATTATTAAAGTATTTAAAGATCATCTTTTTATTTGAAGACTGTATCATCACCTGTTGTAACCCATGATTTTATGCTACCTTATGAGCTCCTTATATAAGAAAAGTAGATGGGAGCCTGGGTGGTGCAGTTGTTTAAGCCTCCAGCTCTTGGTTTCAGGTAAGGTTGTGAGCCCAGGGTCCTGGGATTGAGCCCAGTCTCAGGATCCACCCTCAGCAGGGAGTCTGCTTGAAGATTCTCTCCCCCTTCCTCTGCATCTCCTCCTCTCGAGCATGCACTCTCTAACTCTTAGACAAATAAATCTAAAAAAAAAAAAAAAGAAGAAGAAAAGTAGAATAGGTATCAAAATTGTCAACTGTCTTTAACTTAGTATTCAAGGGCTTGAGTAAAAAAGGTAGTTAGAGATTTCTCAGTTTGATGTTTTCCCTACAAACTCATCGGGCTTTGGAGTCCCAGTGCTCCTGGAGATATGCGTACAAGCTCAGAGAGTTAAGCCTCTGCAGTTTCTGCAATTTTTTCCCAGAGGCAAAGGAAAGTATTTTTCCAGAGAAAAAACTCAGAAGATTTAGTGAAAGCCATGGGCTCTCCTTTATGGAGAGACAAAATCGAGTGAAGAAGAGGCAGTAAGGAGGAAAAGGAGAAAATATTCTTTCTGGAAGTCTACCATGTGTCAGGTATTTAACATGCTACCACATTCAGGAATAAACCTGTACAGGCGCACTTGTTCCCATTTTACGGTTGAGGAAATTTAGGATCAGAGGAGGTAAGTAACTGGCTAAAGGTCTCAAAGCTAGGAAGTACCAGAGTTAAATTTTGAAGCCAATCCAGAGCATTCTCTGCTCCATACTGATACCTCAACCCAATTTGAGATATCAAGAAGGAAACCATGCTTAAGCATGACCCCTTCTTGCCCCTGGAAAATTATATCTACCTCTTTCTGAATCTAAGATCTAATGGTGGCTGGGGAGAGAAACAGGAAGCCCTGAGTCCTGGGAGAAGAAATTCAGGTCCTTTGGGAGTGCAGGTTAGGGAAACGTTTCATAGAATAAAGCATAGGTTAAGGTTAAGTAGCTTTTGCTACAAATGTTGGACTATAAGAGCAGGCAGTTAAGGTTTTTCAAACCTCAAGGAAGGTTTTTTTCTCAATCCAGTGCAATTATCACTATGACACAACACACTCATCGGGCTTTCAACCAAGTCAATTATGATTTGTATTCATCATAACACAAATAGAGATTCATTGCAACATATGTAAAAAACATGGCTTGAAATATTGTTTCATCAATCTTTCCCCATATCTCTAGTCCAGCCCATATTTTTAGGCTTGAGCTATGTAACTAGAGCTGTTTCTGATTAGCGAAATTAGCTTCCACTCCCTTTTGTGTTAACATGTAACACAAAAGCCTTAACTTGAAGATAAGACTGATTGCCCTCTTTGAGTAAAGAGCTTTCAACAGAAATCACAGTTAATTGGAAAAGTTTCCCTTGAATATAAACCACAGGGGGAAGAAAACACAGGAAAAATAATGAAAAGGTAACAGAAATTTAATATTTTATTCTGTAAGGCAACATAAATTTAATAGCAATGATAAATACGCAGTTTATATTTATTACATTTTTCTGTCAAGATACTCCACAAAGGTAAATAAGAATATAATATTTTTATTTTTTTATTTCTTTAAGTACTCTCTACACCCAAAGTGGGGCTCAGACTCATGACCCTGAGATTAAGAGTCACATGCTCCTCCTACTCAGCCAGCCCGTGTACCCCAAGATTATAATACTTTTTAAATGATTGAAGATGGAGGCTTCTTTCATTCTTTTATTAATTCATTCACTTCTTTAGCATCAGCAGTTATTCACACACCAACACTGTGCTAGACATAGAAAATACAGAAATGAATAAGACAAACCTGACACCTGCCCTGGAACTCACAGACCAGGAAGACATACAAAAATGTTTAAGAAGTACCCAGTCATGGGGCACAGTTGGTTAAGGGCCCATCTCTTGGTTTCAGCTCAGGTCATAATCTCAGGGTTTTGAGATCAAGCCCTGCATCTGGCTCCGTGCTCAGCACAGAGTCTACTTGGCAATCTTTCTCCCTGTCCCCCTGCCCCTCCTGCTTGTGCTGTCCCTCTCTCTCAAATAAATAAAAAAATCTCAAAAAAAAAAAAAGTCAGTACCCAGTCTTTAATCCTCAATTCTATGGCAATAGAAATCTATGCAGACACAGCCAGGGTATGAAAAGGAACAACAGTTATTAAATCAAAAGGCCAGAGTTCTCACCTCAATTCTGCTACTCTCTCCAGGAACATATTACTTAGAACTCCTTTTTTCGAGAAATAATAGAAACCAGTTCATATCAGTTTAGGTAAAAAAAAAGGGGGGGGATTATTACAAACATATGTGTCAGGAGTGATATTTTTTTACATTTAAATATTATCAGTTTTCTTTACATTTAAATATTATCAGTTTTTCTAAAAATTCCTCCTATCCCCCTAGCCCCCTTCTAAGTTTTCAGGGAAGTCATTATTTATTATTTTTATTTATTGTGATGGGCAATAAAGATAACGAGAAGAAAGAACAAGAGAGAAAAGATGGGGGTGGGGGATATGAGAATGATGAGATATAAATCCATGCATGTTGAAGTGTAAGGGAGAGTTTTTAAATTTGTCATATGAGTAGTTCCAAAACAGACATGGGAAACCAGGAGTCAGATGAAAATGGCTTTTTAAAAAATGTTCTTATGGGTGGTAAACAGATCCTCAAAAGGCCCAAGATGAGATTGGAATTCCCTTTAAATTGTCTTTTGCATGTTAATTTTTGATTCTTGCAAACACTGGATCAAGTAGGACCCCTATTTCTATCAGTTATGTTTTGTAAGTTCTTTGCTTCACTTTCAAGCATTATGTTCCAATAAAAATTAAAAAGTATCTTCTCTAGTGTATCCAACTTTTACTCCAAGTGCTGTCCCCGATGCAAAGCTGTGTCAGGAACCCAGGGGCAGACAGACAGCCTGAAGTCAGGACTTCAAAGCAGTTCTCTACCTCTGCTCCCCCCCCTCCTCCCTCCTTTCTCTCTCTCCCTGCCCCCTCTTCTCCTCTCTCTCTTCTCCCCTCTCACACCCCCCAACACCACTTTCTATTTATGATAGGCAGAAGACACAAACCCCAGAACCAAACTGGGCAAACAATTTGACTTGGGGCCACATTTCCAAATGTTCACGGAGGACCTCCGACTGACCCAGTTTGAGTCAGATAGCCACTCCTAGGCCAATCCCTTGAGGGAAGGAAACTCATCCCTGTGAATCTTTTAATCATCTAGAATAAGTTGTTGCTTTTGCTCCCTCTGGGTTTTTATTTGCTTAGCTGTAAAATGGAGATAATATTAATTATCCAGCCTTCGCACAGGATTATTGTGATTTTTAAACGAGCAAATATTGATAAAACTGACATGGAAACTATAAAAATCTCCTTAAATGCATTATTTATATTAACATACTTGAAAGCAATATGTTTATTTATAATAACAAAAAACACCATACTGATGCCAACTCGGCACCCAAACAAGCCTTTTGACTTAGAGCCCAAGCATTTGCTTTGGTGTCCGGGTACCAGGACCCCTACTGAAGAACAGGCTTTGTGACCCTTTTAGGGTCACAACCCTTCTGACTCAATGATGAAAACTAGGGAGCCTCTTCCCACAAACATACCCTCAAATTCCTAAATGCATTTTGTGTGTGATTTCAGGGGCTCCACAGACCCACAGAAACTCCCATGGGTGGTGAGTAAAGAACCTCTTCTTGGTAACCTGTGCCTCTTCTCTCCATTCAGACAAGAAAAAGTCACTTTCAATAGATTTCACTGTCACAATTGAATAAGAGCCCAGAAAATCACAGGCGGGTTTGGGGGAGGGAGGAACTACATCCTCTAAAAAAGGTTACAAATTCCATTTTCATCTCTCCAAAGACCATTTCCTTTTCAATTTCTCAAACAGCAAGTGTTCCCCTTTGTGTCATTATGGAATGGGAATTAATGTACTTCTGTCTTTATTTCCTTTAGAAGAAAGTGGAGTTTTTTTTTTAATTCATGAGGATAATACTATCCAATATGATGCTTTGTATTATCAGGTTCTATTGTAAGACACAAAAATCTGAACATGAAAATGNGGAATGGGAATTAATGTACTTCTGTCTTTATTTCCTTTAGAAGAAAGTGGAGTTTTTTTTTTTAATTCATGAGGATAATACTATCCAAAATGATGCTTTGTATTATCAGGTTCTATTGTAAGACACAAAAATCTGAACATGAAAATGATATAATATTTCTTATCAGAATGTAAAACAAGATGTCAACATGTCTGCTCAATTTGCACTTAAATAGGACTAATTTCGAGTCAGTTCTGGTCTTCGAGTATTTGGACAGTATTCTAATTAAACTAGAAACTTGATTATTTATATTACTAATTGTTTGACCCACTAATAAGCTAAGTGGACAAATTTGATGAGCATAAACATGCAATCTAGATAATTTGGGCCAAACCCACTTTTCACAAATAGATCTTCTGCTTGAGGTATGTGAAAACTGTCACATTTATCAACGTAAAACTGGAGATATTTCAATAACTAAGGACAAACTGTCAAGTCAGATTTGTTGTTGATCACCATATTCCATCTAACATACTAATCATATGGACATTTACCTAAATCATGTAGAAATCTAGCTAGCATCTAGAGTCTCCCAACTTAGTATTGTCCTTGAAGTGAATTGACCTGGATAAGGTTTTGGATTTCCTAGGTCCCCTACAGCGCTCACTGCTAAATTGGACCCAAATTTTCCTCCATTAAAATTTTAGTTATGGCATTTACTAGCTGCATGACCTTTACCAAGTTACTTGGCTTCTCTGAGCCTCAATTTTCTTATCTGTAGAGTAGGGATGACTTGAAGATTTGTTGTGAGCTCTAGATAAGAAAACGTATAGGGGCGCCTGGGTGGTGCAATTGGTTTAAACAACCAACTCTTGATTTTGGCTCAGGTCATGATTTCAGGGTCATGGGATGGAGCCCTGGTTGGGCTGGCACGAAGCACAGGGTCTGCTTCTCTGTTCTCCCTCTGCCCCTCCCTCTGCTCATACACACACACACACTTTTTCTATCTCAAATAAATAAATAAATCTTTAAAATAAAAAGAAAATGTAGTAACACATAGTAAATAGTCAACAAATCGTAGATTGTTAATACTGAAAGATTTTACAAAAATAATAGATGAATTTGTCCACTGTTCTTCCCAGCAACAGACATTGCCCTGCCCTCAAAAGACATGTACAATTATACTTTAGTCTTATTTTTTAATAAATATTTTATTTGTTTATTTGAGAGAGAGAGAGAGAGCACGAGCAAGGGGGAGAAACAGAGGGAGAGGGAGAAACAGGCTCTCCACAGGGCAGGGAGCCTGATGCAGGGCTTCATCCCAGGACCCCAGGATCATGACATGAGCTGCAGGCAGATGCTCAACTGACTGAACCACCCAGACACCCTACTCTAGTCTTATAAAATTAAAAAGTTAATATGCAAATTAAAAAGTAAGTCAGAGGGGCACCGGGCTGTCTCAGTTGGTGGAGCAAGCAACTCGACCTCAGGGTTATGGGTTGGAACCCCACAATGGGTGTAGAGATTGCTTAAAAATAAAATCTTTAAAAAAAAAAGTAGGTAAGAGTGATGCTTTAAAAAGTTATTTTTATTTGGCTCTTACATTTTCCTAGCCTATCTTAGTAATAGCTCTTATGGCCCAGAAGCTGATTTTACTATTCAAATATATTGTCTTCCATTGTTTCTACATATTTTAGTAATTTTGCAGTTTTAAATACTTAGCGTTTTTGTACATAATCCAAATATACTCAAAAATCCACATTGGAATACCATGGTGTGGGTCACTTACCCATAAACTTTTTAAATAAATATTAAAATTTATAGTTGAGGAGTGCCTGGCTGACTCAGTTGGTGGAGTCTGAGACTCCTGATCTCAGACTGTTCGAACAGTTGTAAGTTCAAAACCCACATTGGGTCTTGAGATTACTTAAAAACAAAATCTTTTTTAAAAAAAGTTATATTTGAGGGGCGCCTGGGTGGTTCAATGGGTTAAAGCCTCTGGCTTCGGCTCAGGTCATGATCTTAAGGTCCTGGGATTGAGCCCCGCATCAGGGTCCCTGCTCAGCAGGGAGCCTGCTTCCTCCTCTCTCTCTGCCTGCCTCTCTGCCTACTTGTGATCTTTCTCTCTCTCTCTCTCTCTCTGTGTCAAATAAATAAATAAAATCTTTTAAAAAAAGTTATATTTGAGAAACTAAACATAGTAGATATATGGTAGCATTTTTTATTTTTGCTTTTGTTCACCTTACCTCCGAACTCCCATATGAGTTTTTGTGGGAGGTGCCCCTTATTCTAGAAGTCTATTACTTCCCAGCCTCTCTTGCAGCTAGGAGTTGGGCACATAGGTAGGTCAACCACTCAGTTATCACATCACAGATTTTGAATAAGACATTTATGACACAAAGAAGGAGGGGAGGGTGGTGGAGAATCTTTTTTGGCAAAAGCATCCATCCTTTGGGGGGGTGGAGGTCAGGGGCTGAAGAGGCATCTGGAGCTCATCGGTGAGGGCAATTGAGTCCCTAACAGACTGACTCTGTGACATGATTGTATCTGTGGTAGCTTGTGCTGCCTCCCTCATTCTGCCTCTTGTCCAAGCCTGCCTTTCCAGCCATCCACAATTCGGTTAGCGCTGACTTCCTTCAATCATTTCCTTTTCCACTTCGGTCAGCCAGAGTAAGTTTCTGTTGCTTGCCAGCAAGATTCCTGACTGGTACACTAAATCTAAACATGGAAACAAAAACTTGAATGGCATTTTACACCAGGGATGATGAGTAACTGTAGAACTTTCCCCAAAGAATTGATCTAGTGTCTACTTCCTACTCAGTGAATCATTTGACTTCGAAACATACAAACAAAATCGCTATTGACCTCACATCTATCTCCAACCTACCACCCACTTATCTGCTTAGATTCTGTGTCAGTTAGGAATAGATTTGGTTAATGTAAGAGGGGGGAAAATAATGATTTAACCATGCAGATGTTTTTTCTCTCACAGTAAAGAAGTACAAAGGTGAACGATTCATTGAGTCTTAAGAGACCATTCTTCACTTTTGCCCTGCATTGGATTTTGAGGCCATGCTCTGAGTTACCTCGTGCGCCAGGATGACTGCTGTTGAGGTACCCGTCATCACATCCCACATTCCAAGCAGCAGGAAAAGGGGAGGAAGGAAGGGCAAAAGCGGTGCTCCTTCCAGTTTCCTTTTAAGAAGCTCCTTTTTAAGAAGACTGCTCAGAAATATTATGTCAAGAACCTCATCCCATGACTACACCTCTGTCCCCAGCTGCAAAGGAGACTAGCAAATGAAGTCCTTATTCCAGGCATCAAAGTCTAGGTAAAACGTGAGTCTCTGCTTCTAAAATAAAAGGGGAAAATGTGTTCCAAGGAGGCAACTAGTGTCTCTGCCACATGTTCACAGTGAAACGTACCCCCAAACCCAAAAAAGTGGTTTATGTTTGTATTCCCCACACAGTCCTTCACTCATTATTCTACCACCTCCGACTCCCCTGAAGCTGTTCTTGTCAAAGTCACCAACTTCCAAATTGCCACAGGCCGTGAACTGTTTTCATCTTTATATTTTTTTGACTCGTGACCAGCACGTGGCACCATTTACCAACCCTTTCCTCTTGAGACACTCTGCTCTTGGCCTCCATCACCCTCATCCCCACCCCCCCACCCCCGATCTTCCTGCTCCCTCACTGGTTATTTCTTCTTATCTGCTCTCTTCTCTGACAACACACTCCCTCCAAGGGGATGCACACAATCCAGTTTTAAATATCACCCATATTCTAATGACTCCTGAAATTATATCCCCAGTCCTGACTTCTCTTAGTTGCACAATTATGTTTATAAATGTCCACTTCACATCTACACTTTGCATCTCAAATGCAGCACGTCCGACATGGCATTCTTGATTTCTAAAATTTAAAAGAATAATCAACTGCTACCTTGAGTTTCCCAACTCCATAAATGAATAACCACCCACACAGAGTTGCTGAAACCCAGATACCAGTAGTCTTGGTTCTGGTCCTCCTTTTATCCCCGTACACTGAACTCATGAACACAGTATTGTTAGCACCACTTCTCAAACATATACCAAACCTGCCCACTTTCTCTCCCCTCAGAGCTGCCACCACAGAGTGAAATTCCAAGCCAACCTCATGTTTCACCTGGAGTGCAAAACTAACAACTGACTTACCTGCTTCCATACTCCCCTACTACACTGTTAAAAAGATAACCCAGCAGAAAACCCTTAAATTTTTACTAAGAAATGAGTTGAATGGCTCACAGGCTCTTTGTCACATGTACCCCANGTACCCCGCCTACCTCTCCGCCCCCAGTACGTACTTCCCTCTCCCGTCTTGGCTACACTTAGCCCCACCGGGCTTCTTTCTCTGCCTTCAATATATCAGGCTCTATTTTGTTTCAGATCCCTTGCATTTGCAGTTCCCTCCGTCTGTAGTATTATTCCCTCCAGGCATCAGCTGGTTGGCCCCTTCAGCCACTCACGTATGTCAGATCCACCATGATAATAAGTATAAAACAGAGGAAGATAAAAGGTCTTGGTACCATCAGATCTACAATCTAAGGATAATAATGTCATCAGAATGGTTTGGTTTGGTCTCTCTATAGTTAGTCTCGATTTGAACCTGGTCCTTTGAGATGCAGCTGCAATTATCTCTAGACGTCCACCCCACATAGTCCGATCTGCTTCAAAGATTTCTGCAGATTCTCAGGGACTTCAGTTTGCCTGGTCACTCTGGCACATAAAGTTATTTCGGGCACATCCTGTGCTTTTCCTACCCTAACCCCTGAACTGGCCTTACTTAGCTCCCTTCCCTCTCCCCCTTTCCTCCATTCCTCCTTCCCTCTTTCCCGCCTCCTCCTCCTTCTATCCCTCCCCCCCTCCCTCCCTCCCTCTTATCCTCCCGTAAGACCCATGAGTTCATTCTGATACCTCCAATTCCAATGCAACATTGCAGGGTTCATTCTTGTTTCTCCCTTTCCATTTTCTGTAACTCCCTTTTCTTAAAATGAAAAACTTACCTCTCGTTATCTTCATTATGTTGACCTGTTTGCTCACGCCTAGAATACACAATTGTCTCAGAATTGCTAAAGCATACCACTGAGAAAGTAAGCATCTGCCTTTTTTTAAAATAAAGAAACTGCAGTTCAGAAGGCATAGATGATTAGCTTGAGAGACTAGTAAATGCTGCTAGAAAAAGTATGGATGGCAGAGCCCAGGTAGCACTAGGCAGGTTTAGGCTTAAGAGTATAAATAGGGCGCCTGGGTGGCTCAGTGGGTTAAAGCCTCTGCTTTCGGCTCAGGTCATGATCTCAGG
>LNAC01000998.1:319924-333304 GCA_002007465.1 Ailurus styani | reverse complement strand
TGCTTCCTCCTCTCCCTGTCTCCTCTGCCTGCCTCTCTGCCTACTTGTAATCTCTCTCTTTCTGTGTCAAATAAATAAATAAAATATTTTTTAAAAAAGAGTATAAATAGGGCGCCTGGGTGGCTCAGTGGGTTAAAGCTGCTGCCTTTGGCTCAGGTCATGATCCCAGGGTCCTGGGATCGAGGCCCACATTGGGCTCTCTGCTCAGCAGGGAGCCTGCTTCCTCCTCTCTCCTCTCTCTCTGCCTGCCTCTCTGCCTACTTGTAATCTCTCTCTCTGTGTCAAATGAATAAAATAAAATCTTTAAAAAAAAAAAAGAGTATAAATAGACTGAAAACAGAGGCGCAGTTGGGTTTTTTGTTTTGTTTAGNTGCCTACTTGTAATCTCTCTCTCTGTGTCAAATGAATAAAATAAAATCTTTAAAAAAAAAAGAGTATAAATAGACTGAAAACAGAGGCGCAGTTGGGTTTTTGTTTTGTTTATTTTTTTGTTGTGGTTGTTGTTGTTTTCCTTGAGCAAGAATATCTAGGTAAGAAGCACATTGTAATTAGAATGTACACAATAATTACAGATGTACTAAAAGAGCATGGGTGTTATACTCCTCAAAATCTATTATTGCTTGGTCTTTGAAGCAGCCATTATGATACCCTGATAGTGAAGCTGTAATTAGAAGATATGTCGTATCAACACATTTTTGCAAAACGAAGTAAAAAATCTTACCCTTTTCTTCTCTGAGGGAAGGAGTAAGAGGACTTTACCCACCAGGTTAAAAATTAAGAGGTATTAGAAATAAACAAGAAAGGCAACCTTCAAAAAAAAAAAAAGAAAGAAAGGCAACCCTCAAGTGGCTCAGTCGGTTAAGCATCTGCCTTCTGCTCAGGTCCTGATGTCAGGGTCTTGAGATGGAGTACCACCTCAGGGTCCTTGCTCAGCAGGGAGTCTGCTTTTCCCTCTCCTTCTGCCCCTCACCCCTGCACACGATTTCTCTCTCAAATAAATAAATAAAATATTCAAAAAACAACAACAACAACAAATAAAGAAAGGCAACGCTCTTTCTCACTTTGTGGGCCCCTGTAATAAGATTCTGCTGACTTTCCCTCCTTGAGACTGACTGACTGATGGTACCAGAAAGAAGATACAACAAAGTATGAGCTAAGCAGAAGGAGTTAATGAGCTGCTGCTTATTACTAATTGGAAAGAAAGCCATTGTCCTTGAGGCCTTATATGTGAAAGGGATTTTTAAGTGGACTCACAGGGAATAAAGCTTTTGTCCAAAAAACTACAGAAAAACCCAGAATACTGGGTCTGCTGTGGGGGGTGGGATGTGATGAGGTCAGTGGAATATTGTCTCCGAGGTCAGTCTCTGGTCAAGGACATGGAGACATGGGTTGGGGCCCAGCATCTCAGGCCCTCACTGGTTCCATCCCTGACAGGGACAAGACATACCTGGTGATTTCTACCCCAGTTTCTCAGGGCACCTGGTAAGTGATAGGTGTTTCTATCTCATCCTCCCAGCAAGGGCTGGCAGGTGAAGAGCTCTCTGAAGCTAGCCTAGTTTATGGTGCCCAAATTGGCTTAGAAGTAGCTCCTACCAAAAAGAGGAAACAATCCAAACGTCCACTGATAGAGCAATGGATGAGCAAACTGTGGTCTATACATACAATGGAATGTTACTCAGCCTTAAAAAGGAAGGACATTCTGACACATGCTCCAATATGGATGAACTTAAAAGTCATACTAAATGTATAAGTAGACACAAAATGACACATGTTGTATGATTCCACTTATATGAGGTGCCTAGAGGAGTCAAATCCATCGAGCAGAAAGTGGAATGGTGATTGCTAAGGGCTGAGGAGAGGGGAGAGTCAGGAGTTATTGTTTCATTGGTACAGTGTTTCAGTCTGAAATGATGAAAAAAGTTTTGGAGATTGATTGTGGTAATAGTTGCATAACAATGTGAATATAGAGGGGCACCTGGGTGTCTCAGTCAGTTAAGCATCAGACTCGGTTTCAGCTCAGGTCAGGATCTCAGCGTTGTGAGATCCAGCCCCACATCAGGCCCTGTGCTGGGTGTGAAGTCTGCTGAAGATTCTTTCTTTCTTCCTTTGCCCGGCCCCCCCCCCCACTCTCTTTCTCTCTAAAAAAAAAGTTTAAAAAAATCAATGTGAATATATGTAATGTCACTAAAATATACACTTAAAAATGACTGAAATGGGGGGCGCCTGGGTGGCTCAGTGGGTTAAAGCCTCTGCTTTCAGCTCAGGTCATGATCTCAGGGTCCTGGGATCGAGGCCCACATCGGGCTCCCTGCTCAGCGGGGAGCCTGCTTCCTCCTCTCTCTCTGCCTGCCTCTCTGCCTCCTTGTGATCTCTCTCCCTCTGTGAAATAAATAAATAAAATCTTTAAAAAAAAATGACTGAAATGGGGTGGGGGGTACCTGGGTGGCTCAGTCAGTTAAGCATCAGACTCTGATTCTGGCTCAGGTCATGATCTCAGAGTTCTGATATTAAGCTCCACATCAGGCTCCATGCTCAGCAGGGAGTCTGCTTGGGATTCTCTCTCTCACACAAATAAAGAAATCTTTTAGGGCGCCTGGGTGTCTCAGTGGGTTAAGCCTCTGCCTTCAGCTCAGGTCATGATCTCAGGGTTCTAGGACTGAGTCCTGCATTGGGCTCTCTGCTCAGAGGAGAGCCTGCTTCCCCCTCTCTCTCTGCCTGCCTCTCTGCCTACTTGTGATCTCTCTCTTTCTATCAAAAAAATAAATGAAATCATTTAAAAAAATCTTTTAAAAATTTGACTGAAATGGCAAATTTCTTAATGTATATTTTACCATGACTTTTAAAAAGTGGCTGTGTAATTTACAGGCCTTAATTGTTAAGGTTGAAGTGAGTTCCATCACCTTATCTTCTCATTATTAAATTTTTGTTCAAAGTAAGGTACAAATGAATAATAAGACACACACATTCTCTAGGGGCCTCACTGTCCTCACCACAGAATGCATGTCTCACTCCTCCTTTAGAAAAATTGCTTCTGTCTCCCTAACCTAACTGAAATGCCTTTAGCTCTTCCAAAATAAATCCACTGAGTTCACTTGTTGGCAACTGCTCTTCTAAACAGTGAGTGAGCAGTGGACAAGGTCACTGGGATTCTACCTTATAACACTGACATATCCCTTTTCTGGTAATTTTAGGCCCTGGTAAACCCTATATAGTCCACAGATTTTTCTCATAACTTCCCCATCAGTAGTCTTTCTGTCTCTTTTATCCACATAACACATTGTGGGTAATTCCGTGGTACCCTCCCTAAGAACTTAAGTGTGAATCAGTGGATTGTAAGCACTTCAAGAGCAGATAAGTTCAGCCATATGATATTGGAACAATTTGACCGTATTTTACTTACAAAAACAAGAATTTCATATAACTCACCTAAATGCTGTTATATTATAAATAAATACTTATGTATTATTCATCTTGTGTGCCCTGTTGCCTCTACTGCGGTATTTTGCAATACTCAGTGCTCAAGGAATAATGCACAGAAATCGTACATGAATGACATACTGCACAAAGCAGTGACATGAGGTTCAGGGAATGATTAAAAATTCTCGGAGAGGAGATGGAGGAGAGCACAAATTACAGGTCCATTCATAATATGGAAAAGTCAGGGGAGAGCCTATGTTTTGCATTCATAAATTTAATCCTTACAACTACCTGGTGACCACTACTTTCCCCCTTTGGCGCATAAGGAACCGAAGCTTGGAGAAGGGTGATAACTTGTTCAAGTCACATGGCTAATAGGGGACCCATTTACTTGTCATACTCCAAATCTTTACTCTACATTATGCTGGGAAGCTACTTTAGCTGATGAAAAAATACTTTGGAATAAATAAAAAAAACCTTGGAATAATATTTGTGGTGGGCCAATGGCAATCAGGTGATCATCCGCAGATGCATAACCACAGCTCTCACCAAAGAATGAGAACATTGTATTTTTCTTGGGCTAGGCTGGCAAAAGAACTGCATACCTGCTTGTTTGTGTCCCATGGGTGAATATAAATGGGTGTGCCAGGTGTTGTTGTAGCACCTGAGGTAAACCAAAGTCCCAGCTTTCAAGAAGCTCATATTCTCTCGGGGAACGTCAGGTTATCTGACTTGGGACCTGCGCTCTTAACCTTGACAGCGTATGGCCAGTAAAGACTACCTAATATATGTATATTCTAACTTTAGGGGTTTTTTTGTTGTTGTTGTTAAAGATTTTATTTATTTATTTAGAAAGAGTGCATAAGCAGAGGGAGCAGCAGGCTCCTGCTGAGCAAGGAGCTTGATGTGGGGCTCAATCCCAGTACCCTGGGATCATGACCCAAGCTGAAGGCAGAGGTCTAACTGACTCAGACACCCTGGTGCGCCTGTGTATTCTAATTTTCATTGCAATGTTTGGTAAGAAATGAGAAACTAAATATACAGGGATCGGTTATTTTTTAAGTAATCTCTACACCCAACATGGGGCTCCAACTCACAATGCCAAGATCAAGAGTCCCTTGCTTGACTGACTGAACCAGCCAGGTGCCCCAATGACTTTTTGCTTTTACTCTTTTTTAAAAAATTATTCTCAAATGACACACTATTGGTGAGTTGTTCCTTTAATTAAAATACAAACTGAAATACTCTTGACTGTTTCATTTCCCTTTTGTTTCCATCTAAGTAGCTTTTGGAAAACTCAGCAAGTAAAATAAATTTTAAAAAATAGAATAAAGCTAGATTTTTGCCCTTCCTTTTATTGAACGATGAGTTTCCTTCTCAAACTTTTGTGGTTGTTGTTGCTAAATGTTTCCTCCAAGGAGCAGTCTTCCGATTTTGTTTATGTTTAGAAACTGAAGCTTTCATACAGAGAAAGCTTTTGAAAACTGGAGTCTTAAAAAGGAACTTCTAGGCAATGGCTCTTTATTTAGCCCAAGAGAGCAGCAACTTTGAGAATAAATTTAAAGGTCTCACCTGACCATGCTGGCACCCTGATCTCAGACTTCCAGCCTCTAGAACTATAAGCAATCAATTTCTGTTGTTTATAAGCTACCCAGTCTGTGGTGTTTTGTTATAGCTGCCTGAATGGACAAAGACAGTTACTCAATCAAGACTTTCTCAAACCCTGCAATCACAATTAATTACTATCTTTTATGAATTTCCATAGGATTTCCTTCATTTCCTTATTATGACATCTATCAGACTGTCTTCTGGTGTGGTAAATATTATGTAGCCAGATACGTATCTATTTTTATTGTGGTTCTAGCAATTTGGTTGAATGGTAACATGGAAATCTTCTAGCTATAAACCCTTAGGAACACTGGATTAAAAAATAACCAAAAAAAAAATTAATTTGTAGCTGACAGAAAGGGAATCCTCAAGTGCCAAAACACAGAGGGAATTAAAAGCCAGAATGATAAATATGAGAATCAAGGCTGCAATAACCTTGGTAGTCTGATGAAAACCATGGTATTGATTTGGTAACAGTCAGGGTTTTAATGCCCATCAGGAACAGAAGCCTTCTTATGCCCACCTGAGGGAAAATAGAAACAGAGATGCCTATTTAAATCGGGAAGATCCAAAGCTATAATCCCACCCAAATAGGACCAAAAACTTCAGCCAACAAGATTAAGAAATGACAAAACTGTGCAGGAGAAAAAATTGAGTCTTCTCAGACAAATAAAAATTCCAAGCCTATTGCTTTAGTTGGTGTGTAGCCTGAATTTACTTTACCTGGTCCTGCAGGACACGTCAAGCCTAAAAATTATCATGGTCTTGGGCCCAGGTTGCCTCTGAGGTACCTGGAGGATGTTAATATTAAATTCGGCTCTCCATGCAGTATGAGATAACCACAGACAAAAATGAGCCTCACTGAAGGGAAGCTCATATAAAAGTTCACAAAGAGTGCATGAGAATCAGACATAATATTTTTCATCTCAATATTCAATATATAAAGAAACAATCTAAAAGAGACCATATATGTTTTAAAATTTGAAAATCTAAAAGGCTCTGAAAAAATAAAGAAATGGCAATTTACTGTGAAAAAAAACCCCAAATTTTAAAAGAATGAATTAGAATTTTTAGAGATGAATAGTCATTTAGATTTACTACTACTGAATAAATGAGTTAAACAGCAGATTAGAACCAGCTGAAGGAGGAATTAGTAAACTTGAAAATAGATTTGAACAAATTTTCCTGAATGTAGGACAAAAACAAAGAAATAAAAAAAAATGAAAAAGGTAAGGAAAATTAATTTAAAGGTCCAACTTCCATCTAACAGGAATTGCAGAAGGAGAGAATAGACAGGATATGGTAGATAAAATATTTGGAGAGATAATGGCTGGTTAATATAGCCAATTGATAAAAGATATATGTTCCTCTTTTACTAGATAATTAGTTGCTTTGGGAATGAACTAATTATTCATATTTATGTTCTTAGAGCATTGTAAAAACTAATTAAATATTCATTTAATTAATATTATGTAAGCGTGCATATATCAGTAAAGGACAAATATTAATAATAAACAAGATGTGACAGGTGTTATTAGAGAAGCACAAAGACAGTGCTCACTACTGAAGAATTTATAGTGAGAAATTACCTCCAGCTAGGATTATTAGAGAACTATTCATGGAAGAAATTCTTCATTTGACAAGTAGAAAGAAGAGGCTGGACCTTCCAAACAAACAGGACGATCTAACAAAGGCACAGAATGGGAAAATGCAAAAAGCATTCCAGAAAAGGAAAGTAGTCCATTTCGGTTAAAGTGTGTATCTACCAAGAAACAGGCTCTTTTTTTTAAATTTCATTTATTTATTTGACAGAGAGAGATCACAAGTAAGCAGAGAGGCAGGCAGAGGGAGAGAGAGGAGGAAGCAGGCTCCCTGCTGAACAGGGAACCTGATGCGGGGCTCGATCCCAGGACCCTGAGATCATGATCTGAGCTGAGGGCAGAGGCTTTAACCCACTGAGCCACCCAGGCGCCCAAGAAATAGGTCTTAACTACAGAGAACACACTGATGGTTACCAGAGGGGAGGTGGGAGGGAGGGGAATGGGTTAAATAGGTGATGGGTTTTAAGGAGGGCACTTGTGATGAGCACCAGGTATGGTGTGGGAGCGTTGAATCACTACATTGTACATCTGAAACTAATATTACACTGTATGTTTACTAACTGGGATTTAAATAAAAACTTTTATAAAAATAGATGTTACTCAAAAAAAAAATACGTGTATATCTAAAGATTCATTGTGAAAGATCAAGAAAATTAGAGCCAGATGATGTAGACCTTGAACGTCAGACTAAATATTTCGGACTAGTAGATAAAGAAAAGGCACTTCAAGTAACTTGTTGATGGAGGATTTTCAACAATAGAATGACAAGATCAGAACTGTTGTTTAGGAAGATTGATCCAACAGACAATTACTTACGATACAAACTAGTGGGAAGACATAGGAGTCAGGAAAACCAATTGATTTGTGTGTCACTAAGGACTCTTAATAGTGACAGAAAATGCAACTCAATCTGGCTTGAACAAATAAGAGTTTTATTAGATCATGTAACCAAAATGCCCAGGGTAGATTGGGCCAGGTATGTCTTTACCCAGTGTTGTATAAGAAAGAATTTGGATGGACTTTTTCCCTGCCTCCTAGGAGCTAACCTCTAAACCCTTGGAATTTCCTGAGTAATAAGAATATTTTTGCTATTCACAGTGGACCCTGACAGTTTCTGCTACGGAGGTGACTCCTGCTGGGACCCTTGATAGTTTAGGCTAAGGAAATGACTCAGGATGGGGGCTGGCCATGCTAAAAAGACCAACCGTGTGACTAGAGGATTATGAAGTTCAGCCATGTAATATCAGCTTGATCACCACAGAGGAGAGGGAGTCTGGAGATTGAGTTCAATCATATGGCTAATGAGCCCATCAATCATATCTACATAATGAAATCCCAGTAAAAACCCAAGACAAAGAAGCTTGAGCGAATATCCCTAGTTAGCAACACACCTGCGGTGTGCCGAGCAGTTAATGCATCTGGACTATGTAGGGACAGGAAACAAAAGTTTTGCATTTGAGACCCTTCCAGATCCTGCCCTCTCTTCTTCTGTTTGGACTCCATTTGTTTGTTTTTTTGTTATAATAAACTGCAATCATAATGGCTTGGCTGAGTTCTGTGATCATTCTAGTGAATCATCAAACCAGAAAGAGTAGTATGACCACTGAATTTGTAGCCAGTTAGTCAGCAGTATAGGAATCTTGGGAACACCTGAGCTGACTGCTGTTGCCTGAAGTGAGGGTGGCCTTACAGAGGACCATACCCTTAACCTGTGAAGTTTTGCTTAATTCCAGGCAGCTAGTGTCCGAAGTCATTGCATCCAGTGATGCAAAGCCCCTGAGGTGGGTCCATGCCTGGTGTGCTCAAGGAAGAGCAGAGAGGCTCAGACAGCTGGAGTGAGTGTTGGTAACAGTGATACGTATGAGGTCTGACCAGTAGCCAGGGCCAGCCAGTTCCTGCAGGAAGGGGTTCTGACTTCTGGCTGCATATTAGAATCACCAAGGAGCATTTTAGAAGAATCCAATATCCAGGCCCCACACCATGTCAATTAAATCAGAATCTCTTGGAGTGGGCCCAGGCATCCATAGTTTTATCAGTTCCTCAAGCGACATAGGTCCTGATGCAAGCCCTGGTTGGCAACAGTGGAAGGACATCGGATATTGTTCTGGGTGTAAGAGGAAGCCAATGATGTTGAGCAGAGAAGTGACATCATATTTCTTAAAGTTTATGACTCATTTTGGTTACTCTGTGAAGATTATAGTGGAATAGACTGGAGGCAGGAGATGGTTTGGGATAGGGTACCTCTGTACATGGCAGAAATTGTTATGTATGTGGTATATGTTTTGAAAGAAGACAATTATTAATTGGAGGGGAGGTATGAGAGAGAAAAAGAGGTCATGAATGTTTACATGATTTTTGTTTGGTTGGTTGGTTGAAGCAACAGAGTAAAATGTAACGCTATCCACTAGGGCCAAAAACATGGATTGAGTCACATGTTCATTGCTGTAGCAAGGGGTGAAATCAGTCTTGCCTAAAACACATGTACTGAGAGTGGAAGAGGGTATTTCACCAGAGTAAAAACCAGGGCATCCCCCCCAAAACAAGGGGAAGAGATGCTGAGTGACTGAGGACAATGGCTCATCGGAGGTCTGTTGCTTACATTCTAGAGGACACATAGAAAGTAAAATAAATTTCAAGAAAAAAAAATTGGGCTCTTCCTCTTCCTTTTTCCCTTACCAAAAAATCAGAATGAAAGCCATTAGGTGGGGCCAATGGGTTAGCAGGGTGTCAGACCCCAAGAAGTGTGAGGAAGACCTTCAGGTAAGGAGGCAGCAGTGGTAGCCCAAGCGCTGTGTGTGGAGCTGGAGTGGAGTGCGGAGGGCCACACGTAGGAGGGCTGGCCTATGAGGAGCGTCAGAGCCTAAAGGGGGTGAGGAGCATCTGTGTAGGAAGGCTTCCCAGTGTGGGGTATCCAAGTCCCAGGAGGAGGAGAACACATGCAGGAGGTGGCCCAACCGAGGGCACTAGGGTGTGAGTGGGGCGAGGAGGACATATGTCGGGGAGAGGGCTGCAGAATGAGCTGAGGGTCACCGAGGGACATGTATGTATATATACACACATTTATTCCTTAGATCTGTCCACTGAGAGCTTCAAGGAGCAGCTAAAACCCATAGCAAAGCAAATGCCCATTCCCCAAATCTTGTCCCCTAAAAATCATTCTCCACCTGAAGGAAGAAAAATGACTGATTGCAGGACTAGCGCAGAGCAAGTACCACCTGAGTCCAGAACATATACCTGAAAGGAAGTGCTCAAAAATGATGGGGACAGCAAAAGAACATAGAAGTCACCTTGAACGCATTAGTCAAATTGGGGATCATTTGAGCATTAAAATAAATAACAGTAGCAATTGAATAAAATAGGACACTATGACTTCTAATTGACAAAATAAATAAATAAATTGAAAGTTCAGGGAAGAATAATATAGTTATGTAAGTTTCAAAGTGCCTTCCTACAAAATACTTATTAATTACAAAGGTAAGAAGAGTAAATTTCCAGCGAAGAAGACTGGCAGGTACCGCTTAAATCAGGCAATAAAGGGAATATCATGGATGATGAGACAAATGGAAACTGAGCACCATCCGTTATGATACAACAGGAAAAACACAGCACCACTTCTCTGATATGCCTGTCGAAAATGCATAATTTAATCTAGTCCTGGGGCACCTGGGTGCCTCAGTTGGTTAAGCATCTGCCTTTGGCTCTGGTCATGCTCCCAGGGTCCTGACAGATTTCTCTTCATGAAGATATTGAACTAAGCTTTTGAACCAGGTACGACCTCAGGAATTCTGGGGTTCTCATGAGAGGGAGGAATTATAGGAAGAGAAATATTATGATTATTGTAGTAACCATAATAGTAACTAATTGTGATTAATTTCAGTACTGAAATAAATTAATTTTATAATACTAGCAAATTATTAAAAATGAGTATATCAGTTACATTAAGATATGTAATCTTATCACACACGCACACATCTATCTGATCTTTTTTTATTTAAGGTTTTTATTTATTTATTTGAGATAGAGAGCAAATGAGAGAGAGAGCATGAGGTGGGGAGGGAGAGGGAGAAGCAGATTCCACACTGAGCAGGGAGCCCGATGTGGGACTCGATCCCAGGACTCTGAGATCATGACCTAAGCCAAAGGCAGATGCTTAACTGACTGAGCCATTTGGGCACCACTTATCTGATCTCTTATATAAACAATAAAGCATGATCAATATCAGTTATTTCAAATAGGACTCTGGGAAGTACGAAGGAAAAGCTATATCTTTGATCCTAAATACATAGCTAAATGAGTATAGATTTATTAAAGGGGACTGACCAAGTATGCGTAGTATCATTATTAACGTATATATAATAAATATATTGCTTTTACACTTGGATATTTCAAATATGGGATACAGAACATTTGTCCTAAAATAACCAGCTACTTTGCATTATAAACCTACCGTAGGTATAAAAATCATTAATTTTTAATTATAACTTCCTAAAGGGACAGACTTCTTTATGATTAATGAATTTTGAAAGCTTTAGATGAACATTTTCTAGAGTTAGCATACCCTGGAGTCAATTTCTATCTCTGCTGCTTAATCTTTCTCATTTCCTCATCTATAATCTGCTTCTTTAACTAGGTCATAACTACTGATCAATCATCACAAAAGCTTTAGTACCCTTTAAGTACTCATGAACATCATCATTTTAATCTCACATACAGAACGACATGAACAGTTTGTCACATTCAGTATTTGTATAAACATGGAATGCACTGTTGAGAAGAGGAAGCCACTAAAATCACGATCGATTTTAAGATAATTCTTTTTGAATTTTAAATGGAGCAAAAGGCCTAGATTCAAAGAGTAAATTTTATATTGGGTTTGGGAAATTTGACTCTATATAAACAAAATGAGAGTACTGTGGTACTTTTCTATGGTCTTTCACTTCTGATATTATTAAATAATTATTGAAAATCACTGTGCCTCAACTCCCTTACCTGGAAAGTGGGGACACTTTAGGGACACTAGGACCTGCCTAGATTTGGTTCTTAATAAGTTTTAAGAGAAAAAAAGTTCACATTTCTAAGAAGAAAGTTTCTATATAATTTAAATGTTTTAGTTATTTTCATCTTAATAATTATTGCAGCTGAACCAGTGAATGACAAAATAACTGAGTATAATTTTAAATGGATGGAATTTACACAAAAGCTGAGGATCTTTGTCCCAGACACTTTGTGGAAGTGAAATGTACCAACAGGGAGAACCATTCAACCACAGTTTCTCAAAAAAAAAAAAAAGGATTTGTGTGCTATATATGCTGAAAGCGTGCATATTTGAATTTTTCTTCAGTGCACTTGATATTTCCATTAAAAAGATTCAAGCTGGAGGGGGGCTTCCTGGATGGCACACTTGGTTAAAGGTCAGAGTGTTGGTGTCAGCTCAGGTTGTGATCTTGAAGCAGGAGAGTGAGGTTCTTGTCTCATGGAGTCAAAGAATGAATCTCCCAGACAAAGGAGAGTGAATAAAGTGGTAGAAGTTTATTAAGTGAAGATATAGAAAAAGCTCTCAGGACTGAGAGGCGTCCCGACAGGGTTGCCAATGAGCACCTCCACCGACAGTTTTCTTTCTAACTGACCAGGGAGCTTGTGGTGTTATCATTCCTGTGATATCTGGGCTTGAGTAAGGACTGGTGATAACATCTTTAATGGCTCACTTCTTTTTAGGGTCTGGTTATTCATTGTTGGTCACAGGTGGTTATCATAAAAAAGACACTCACCCCAAGGCCTAGGGCAGGGTGCTTGGGTTTGTTCCCTTATCTCTGGTTTCCTTACACATCAGCATTTTTCGGATTTCGGATCACGTAGCCCCCTATCTATCTCTCACTATCTAGCCCCACCTGTCCCTTGAGTTTGAGCCCCACTTTGGGCTTCACGCTCAGCGGGGAATCTGCTTGAGACTCTTTCTCCTTCTCCCTCTGCCCCTCCCCCCACACCCCAGGGGCCCACACCTGCTCTCACTCTCAAATAAATAATCTAAAAAAAAAAATCTTGGAATTTTTGAAAGACCTAACCAATAAGCTAAGTTTGAATTTTCTGAATCTGAAAAGGTAGTTCTAATCATTCCCTCACATACATTTGCAAAGAAATCATTCATACATTTGTAAAGTGCTCTAAGAATCATGACTGAAAAAAGGCAGCAAAGCTGCAAAGGTGAAAAAACAAAGAAGAGAACCTTTTGTCTGAATCTTTTTTTCCAGTTAGGTTCAGGGTATGAAGGAAGGGGAGAAAGTCTCTTTCTGACCTGCTTTGCTTTATGCCCTTTCTTGTTAAAGCTGGACAAAAATCACCAGAACTTGGAGCCGGTGAAGATTATGAAATAAAAAATATTGCTCAGTTTCAAAAACTCAAGTCCATAGTCACCAGGCCCTTTCACTGAAAATAGTTGTTTCATCATTTTTGCTTCTGGGAGGAATGTTTGGCCCTAGTGAACAGGAATGAAAACATGAGACAGCAGAAAGTCTCAGCACAGTGCTGTCTAAAAGGTTCGTAAGCATCTTTACAGTAATAAATAATGGAGCTGGAAAACTGCCTCTAAGAGCAGAAGTTTCTGGCCAAAAGTGCATTGGAAAAGTAAAGTAGCCTGAAGCAAAATCAGCAGATGTTCAAGGCAAGTTTTCTTATGTAAAGCTCCGCAAAGAAGTATGTAATGAAATCTCATTTAAACAAATAATGCTAAATAAAAATTTGCATTGTATTTCTTAGT
>LNAC01000998.1:269545-315962 GCA_002007465.1 Ailurus styani | reverse complement strand
GGCGGGCGGGGGCCGGGCGCGACGCCCCTGCGGGCCCGCGGCGCCTCTCCCACGCTCCCAGCTCCTCCCCCTCCTCTTCCTTCCTTCCCCTCAGCCTCCCAGGAGCCGCCGGCGGACGCGAGCCGCGGCGGGCGACCGAGCTTTGTGTGCGCCCGCGGGCCCGGGGCGAACCTGCGGCGGCCCAACTTTGCGGCTCCTGGCCGGCTCCCAGGAGGGAGTTGTGAGGCGCGGCTGGGTGGAGAAGGCGCCCGGGGGCGCGTGGGGCTCCCTGCGGGAGGGACCGAGCGAGCCGCGCTGGACAATGAGCTGGGCAGCTCGACGCTGCGGCCACTTTTAGGGGGGGCGCGGGCCATTCGTCTCCTTGGCGGCTCAGCTGCCCCACCTGCTAGGAGAGGGCGAGATGCCAGAGCCAGGTGTCCAGGCGCTCTGAGGCCCCGCACGGTCAGACGTCCCTGAACTGGCTCTCTCATTGACCCTGGGCTACCCGGAGGCTTTGGCTGGGACGTTTTTTGTGGGGGAGCCTTCAGAGCGGCCGTGATGGCCAGCACCAGGAGTATTGAGCTGGAGCACTTTGAGGAGCGGGACAAAAGGCCGCGGCCAGGGTCGCGGAGAGGGGCGCCCAGCTCCTCGGGAGGCAGCAGCAGCTCGGGCCCCAAGGGGAACGGGCTCATCCCCAGCCCGGCGCACAGTGCCCACTGCAGCTTCTACCGCACGCGGACCCTGCAGGCTCTGAGCTCAGAGAAGAAGGCCAAGAAGGCGCGCTTCTACCGGAATGGGGACCGCTACTTCAAGGGCCTGGTGTTTGCCATCTCCAGCGACCGCTTCCGGTCCTTCGATGCGCTGCTCATAGAGCTCACCCGCTCCTTGTCGGACAACGTGAACCTGCCCCAGGGTGTCCGCACCATCTACACCATCGACGGCAGTCGGAAGGTCACCAGCCTGGACGAGCTGCTGGAAGGTAGGAGGACAGGGCCGGGAGCGGCAGGTGCGGCCCAGCGCGACAGCAGGTGCAGTGGCCACAGGCTGGCGCGCGCCCGCTTGCGCTGCGCAGAGGGGAGTTTGCGGGGTGCTTTCTAGGCGGCCATGGGAATTCAGTGGTTCTCTCTGCTTTTCTATAGGCTCCGTGTGTGTGGGGGGGGGGGTGCGCTCCTCCATACGCTCTCTTTCCTAAGAGATTTGTCTTTAAAAAAAAAAAAAATCCCAGCAGGCTTTGGGGACATCCCTTAAGATTGGTAAACTTGGGATTTTTGTTTTTAGTGCAAACTGTTGGAAAAGGTGGCTCTCAGGCGAGGATTTGGGTAACCCTCTTGCTAATAACCTTTATCTTACGCGCTCTGTGTGGACCTCGGTGCAGGCATCAGTGATGTTCCAGCATTCAGGACCCTGTTGGACCTGCTTTACCTGGAAGTTGTGGTTGTGAAATGCTCTAGGTTGGCTTTTAGCAGAAGTTACAGGAGGTCAGGAGGCGTGATCCTAGACAGTGGTTCTCAACCTTCACTGCACCTTGGATCACTGGGGACTTTAAAAAATAATGGGTGCCTGCACCCTACCCCCAGATACTCAGATGTTTGGGGTGTGATCTGGGCAATTGGAGCTTTATTTTTTTTTAAAGATTTTATTTATTTATTTGACACACAGAGAGAAATTACAAGTAGGCAGAGAGGCAGGCAGAGGAGGAAGCAGGCTCCCCGCTGAGCAGAGAGCCCAACGCGGGCCTCCATCCCGGGACGCTGAGATCATGACCTGAGCCGAAAGCAGAGGCTTTAACCCACTGAGCCACCCAGGTGCCCGCAATTGGAGCTTTAAAAGTTCCCCAGGTGATTCGATGTGGAGCCAAGTGCAGCCAAGATTGAGAATCACTGTGCTGAAGGGTTTTCCACATTTGGTTGGTAATGAGGTGAATCCAGGTCATTCTCTCCTGCCTCCTCCTCTAATGAAAGTAGCCAGTTAGGATGATAGAGGCTGTTGGAATGAGTAGTTGGGGCCTATTATAAATGAGTAATCTCAGAGTGTCAACCATGCTTCACTCAAAGGGACTGCTTGGCTGTATGTTGTGTCATCCTTGAATTCCTGCAATATTGTATTTCTTCTTCTTTCCTTTCAGGGCGAAAAGGCATTACTGGTAGTTAAGAACTCATTTCCAGATCTAAACAGCACCTATAAAGATGAGACAGAACCCAAGTATATGCTGACTGCATGTTTAAAGACAGTTTGCTGTCATGCATCTTTCTTAATGCGGATGGCTCATTCATTGTAGTCATAGCAATATTGTTGTGGCAGGGAAGGAAACAACTTTGAGCCAACTATTTTTCTTTTTTTTTTTTAAGATTTGTTTTTTTTTGTTTTTTTGAGAGAGGGAGAGAGAGAGAGCCGTAGGGGAGGAGGAAAGGCAGAGGGAGAGAAATCTTCAAGCAGACTCCTGGCTGAGGCAGAAGCCCAATGCAGGGCTTGATCCAATGGTCCTGAGATCATGACTCAAGCCAAAACCAAGAGTTGGAGACTCAACAAACTGAGCCACCCAGGTGCCCCAAGACAACTGATTTTCTTATATTATCTTATCGTATACTTATATTATAGTTCGAAGGCTTTATGCCCATTTTACACATGAGGAAATGAGCAACATGCCTTGTTACACCGTATCTGCAGTAGATGCCCTTTCATCTCCTAAATCGATATAGCCATAATGAGGAGTACTGAAAGTGGTTGAGTTTTTCTACTTAGTCTTTGTTACCAGAAGTTTTCCCTGTCTTGGCTAGATGAGGACCCAGCCAAAATTAAGTTGTCTCTTCAGTCTGTGTGTGTGTATTCTTGACCTCACACATTCTCTTGGCCATTTGCGTGTTTTGGTTTTTAAAGGCTTCCTCAGGAGGTGATGACAGCCTGAGGAGTATAAATAAAATGATACATTGTTAAAAGGACTCTGTTGCCTTCTTTATCATATTAAATACTTAAAAGCAACATTTGCCTAGATATTTAAAAAAGGAATAACATTTTTGGACTGACCCAAGCTAGATTAGCAGCCCTGTGGAAAAATCAAGGCAATGCTTATTGCTTGAGCACTCATTACTCACATTTCTTTGGGATACTGTGCATAGTGTGGTCTGAAGAGGGACAAAAATTTTAATATCCTTCTCTCAAGTAATTTTAACAGTATATTTGCTATATGAAAATAATGTACTCTAAAGATGAATATCATTAGGGGGGTGGTCAAGATGATCATTACGCATGTTAATTAATGAGAGAACATACTGCACATTGAGTTTGTCATTGCCCAGATGTTGCATGGTTCACTGAGTCTAGTTCTCAAACCCGTATAGTTTCAGCTGTAAATTGAAAGTTGACAAATTCTTTCCAGTTATTTATTCACTGATTTTTGGAGGATGGGGAACTGTAAGTATGTGTAAAGTCCAAATTATACTACCATATGATAAATAACAGCATAACACAAATATTTGCACAACAACAGAAATATTTCCCTAATCGAGCCAATTGCCTGCTTGTTTTCAAGCAGTATTTAATAAAATTACTGCAAAAGAAGAAAATTTGTGCCCTTCTTTTGTCATAGTGACATTCTCTCTGACAATGGGTCTTTGTCTGGGTCTTGGAGTTCCAACAAAATGAGTGGAATACCCTGCTGCAAGGCAGTTTTCAAGAAAAGACAGAGCCATCAATGCTTAATATCCATCATTTGAGAATTTAAATAGTTCCAACTTTCAGTTAAAAGTGTGTGCTCACATGTTCTGATTTATCATTTAGAAGGACTAATCAGCTACCTGCAAAGTTATTATTTGCATCAGTAAAAATGGGTACAAACCATACAGGTGTTGGCCATATGGTCAAAATTGACTAATTCGTCTTAGTTCATTTTTAAAATTTTATTTTTTTAATTTATAATTATTATTTTAGTAATCTCTGCACCCAATGTAGGGCTCAGACTCTTGACCCCAAGATCATGAGTCACATGCTCTTCCAACTGAGCCAGGCAGGTGCCCCTTGCCATTTTAGTTCATTTTTAATAAAGATTCTCTGATAGTATTTTTTACAACATTATGTTCTATTCTCTTCTTTGTCTCTTCCATGCCATGAAATTTGTAGTTTAGGAGATACTGTTTTCCTAAAATGTTTTTCTAAAATGTTTTTAGTGACGAATAGAAAGTGATGACTCAAGACAGCTGGGCATGAACACTCATTCAGAGCCCCAATCCCATTGAACTCAGATGACAAAAGAAATTTGCATGGCCCAGATTTTTTTCTTCTGCCTTTGACGGTGAAGGTCTCTGGAGACTAAAAACTGTTCAGGTATTGGCTGGCACTCCACCTGTACTTTGCTAAGCCAGCAGGTATCTTCAGCCTTTTGGTTTACCCCCCACTCCTTGCTGGATTAATTTCACTGAGTTGGTGCTGTGCATCCCTGTAATACTGTTTATTCTTTAAAACTTGTTGGGGACCTTCTCTGAGGAGGACTGTGAGTCAGTACTGGGAAAATCAGTTTCAGCTGCTTGAAACCATGAGCCAGCCAAACTTAGAGCATCTCTCAGACAACTGAGGATGTTCAGATGATTTGTTCTTAAGTTCTCATGTCTGGGGCTAAGAGTCAGAATTCCTTAGGTGTTTTTTTGTTTAAGTTTATTTAATCTCTACACCCAACATGGGGCTGGGACTCACCACCCCGAGATCAAGAAGCACATGCTCCTCAGACCAAGCCCGCCTGGTGCCCCTCTAGTCTTGAGTATTTGTTTCATGAGTGTTCTCCCTTTCTGAACATTTGGCTTTATTTATAAAATTTTGATATCCTCAAGAGACATGTCTATGGATAGTAGGAACAATGCCTCATCAAGTCAGGCTGCCTGGATTCTACTGACTGGATTTGAGGAAAAAATCACCTCCTTTCTCTGGGCTTTAGGGTCTTTTCCTGTTAAATGAAAGGTTGGCAGATTACTTCTCTAAGATCCTTTGTAGAGTGAAAGCATATACCTTTCCCCTAAGTGGTTAGTTACTGAGTGTGTGATGGCTTAGGCTGCCTTTCCCTACACTGACCCTGTCTTCCAGAAAATTGACGAGGCTGTAAATGTCCTACCACCAAGCATGGAATGGGTGTAAGTCTCAGAAGTCAAAAATATTAATAGCCACCTGCCTCTGCCTCTCTCATTCCAAAGTAAAATGTTGCTTTATGTTATTTTGATCTTTTACTCCCCAGTGAACAACATTGAATTTTTTGGCATGTGAGAGAGTTTTGATTATTTTGGTCAGTGATATTCCATTATTCTATTAAATTAACTTGAAAATTGGCTTGATTGATTAGAATTTAAGAAAAATAACACTGTAAAGTGATCAAGCACTTGAAGTTTCTGAGGTTTTAGTAAGACTAGTTTATTGAATCTGTTTGGTTAGGTCAGCTTCTTTTTTAAGATTTTATTTATTTGAGAGCAAGAGAGAGAGTACGCACACATGTGCATAGAGGGAGAAGCAGACTCCCCACTGAGCAGAGAGCTGACACGGGCACCATCCGAGGACCCTGAGACCATGACTTGGGCTGAAGGCAGATGCTTCACTAACTGAGCCACCCAGGCACCCCTAGGTCAGCTTCTTTGAAGGTGTTAAGCCAAAATATAGTTCCTGAGAGTCTTTTAAGTTAAAATGAGTCTCAATAATAACCCCACTTACAGGGTAGAGTTCCATCCCCCCCCCAAAAGATAGATTTTTATGGTAATGATAGAAACCAAGTTCTTCGAAATGTGTTATGGTGAGGAAAGAAACATGAACCCTGTGGATTAAAAGATATTTGCACATAGAAGTCAAAAGCAGTACACATTAAAAGCATTTATGGTGGTAAGATGTGGCAGTTTAACATTGAATCTTAGGTGTGCAAGCCAACTCTGGCAGACTCCTAGGTTCTTCAAGACATACTTCCAATATTGTCTCTATGAAGTCTCTTCCCAGACCTTAGGATACTGGTCTCGATAGTTGTTGATCGAGAGTCTGTTGTTGTTCCAGGTGCTGTTCCAGGGGACAGTTTCTTTCCTTGAGATGCTCACATTCTAGAGGGAGAGAGATGGTGAACATGTACATATGCAAATTGGTTCTAGCTCAGGTGCTGTGAATGAAATGGTAGTGAGGTGGGGGGTAGGATGATGAACAAGGCTTTCCAGAGGAACAGATGTTGGAGCCAAGGCCTGAGATCAAGATGGTAACTCCTTTTTTTTTTTTTTAAAGATTTTATTTATTTATTTGACACAGAGAGAGAGATTACAAGCAGGCAGAGAGGCAGGCAGAGAGAGAGGAGGAAGCAGGCTCCCTGCTGAGCAGAGAGCCCAATGCGGGCCTCGATCCCAGGACCCTGAGATCATGACCTGAGCCAAAGGCAGAGGCTCTAACCCACTGAGCCACCCAGGCGCCCAAGATGGTAACTCTTTTTTTTTTTTGCTTACTCACAGTATTTGTCCTTACCTCTATTATAACACTTTGTAATTAGTGGTACCTCGGGTCTGTCTTTTGCACTAGACTGGGAGCATGATGAAGTCAGAGATCTTGGACCCATGATAAATTCATTGAATAAGCACCCACATTGAATAAGCACTTAGAGGTGTTACCTCTAAGTCTCTTGGTTATCAAGGGAAATTTATTATGAATTAAGTTTGAATATGGTTGTTCCTTTGTATTTGTGAAGAAAATTCTTATTCTGAAAAATTGGATTATACTTAGATACATCAGAAAGGCTGTACTAACTCATTGTGGAGAAAATGACTCTTCCTTTATATCTGCTCCTATAAATCTGATTGTTTTCTTCATCTCATTTCCTAAAACAGGGAAATTCAGATGTGCTATAATACAGCTACATAATAAGCTCTTTCTAGAATTAATGGGAAGAGAAGTTTTCATGTGAAGAATAAAAAATTATTAAGGGTTGGGGGAAGAAATGGAATATTTGGAAGAACACTTATGAATGTTAGAGTATGACAGTGATACTCTCATAGTTAAAAGAAAAAAAACAGTATTTTGTAAGGTTTTAGGCTATGGAAGTAGATAACTTATGGTCCTGTGATATAAAATAAAGAAAACTAGATTCCCTTGGGCAGTGGTTGCCAAACTTCTTTTTTCATTGCTGGGAAGGCCAGGGGAATTGCTGTGGGTCTGTACTGCCTGGCTAGGTCTCCTTTGCCTCATTCTCACCTGCCTATGCTCCCACCACTTCTGTTTTTATTTCTTCTATCAGTAAAGTAAATGACTACTCTAAGGATTCAGGATTCAGGATAAGGATAAGGATTCAGGATTCTTAACATTAACACAGTTTTGAGATGTTTTATTTTTTACTTATTTTTTTTTCCTTTTTAAAGTTTGTATTTAAATTCCAGTTAACATACAGTGTAGTATCACTTCCATATAACACCAGGTGCTCATCACAACAAATGCCTTCCTTACTGCCCATCATCCATTTAACCCATCCCACCACCCACCGCTCCAGCAACCCTCAGTTTTTTCTCTGTAGTTAGAGAGTCCATTTTCTGGTTTGCTGCTCTTTTTTGTCCCTACTATGTTTATCTGTTTTGTTCCTTAAATTCCACATCTGAGTGAAATTATATGGTATTTTTCATTCTCTGACTTATTTCTCTTAGCGTAATAATCTCTAGTTCCATTTATGTCATTGCAAATGGCAAGATTTAATTCTTTTGATGGCTAAGTAATATTCCATTGTGTGTGTGTGTGTGTGTGTGTGTGTATACACACACCACATCTTCTTTATCCATTCATTCATCAGTCAATGCACATGTGAGGTGTTTTATGTGCATTCGTGTGATGTCCTTCACATGTTTCATCTCATTTAACCTTTGCAATACCTTGTGTAGTATGGCCGCGTTGTCTTGCCATTTTACAGATGGGGAAGCTGAGGCTCAGAGAGGATAAAGAAATTGCCCCCTTACACCAATAATAAGAGGTGGGGCTGGAACTTGAAGCCTTTTTCCTTGGCTTTTGAATTTGTATATTCTGAACTGCTCTTTTCTACCACCTATGAGGAAGTGGGATCTAGCCCAATCCCCAAGATTTACAGAGGTCACAATACAGTAGCACTCTAGAGCTCCATCACTGTTAGAGCCAAACCTGTTCCTCACTTATACTTGGAAAATGAAGATTATAGTAGCTCATCAGTCACTGTAGGTACAACAACAATTTAGGATATTTCATGTATGGGTCCTGAAATAAAATACATTATCCTGTACACCTGCAAAGTAAGGTCTGTGCAGAGTTCTGTATGGTTGCCTTGACCTCAATTTCCTCGTTTGTAAAATGAAAGACAGGCAATTGCTAAGACCCTCTCCCCTTTTAAGTTCAGTAATCTTGTGAAATGCTTTCTGGGAGTAGGAAAGAAATGATCTTGGCCCTGTCTGACTCTATGTCCCTTTTTAAGAGTCACCCAGGTTTAGGGGCACCTGACTGGCTCAGTTGGTAGAGCATGTGACGCTTGGTCTTGAGGTTGTGAGTTTGACCCCCACGTTGGGTGTAGAGATTACTTAAAAATAAAATCTGGGGAAAAAGAAGTCAGCTAGGTTTAGATGGAGTTCTTAGAACCCTCAATAACTTGTAGGAGGTTCTTCTCCATAAAACATTCTCAGGAAAGCGAAAATCAAACCTTTTGAGGCCTGGGACCACAGTTGTTTTATTTGTTTCTTTGTCTCCTGCAACAAATACCTCTGGCACAATGATGATTTATTTTACTTCTGTGCCATTTTTAGATTTTTTAATATGTGGGAATAGGTGGATATAGGTGCTTTAAAAAACCTTTCTTAGTTAAGACTGGACAGTTGGCTAGATTTGCAGAGGAAGAATAAGGCAATAGACTAAGCATACTGTAATTTGTCAGAAGCTGCTACTTTGTAGACTGAAGGAATAGGAAAAAATTGGCTGTGAGATCAATTTAAGTAATTTTGATTACACTATAACCTTTGCTAACATCTCAAAGTGACTAAAATAATCTCCCATTATGACCTGCCATGTTATCTATCATTTATACATTGATAATTTGCAACCAAATATTTTTGCAACCAAAATATATCACAATGAAAGTTTTAAAGATTTATTTATTTTAGAGGGGGGGGAAGCAGGGGGGAAGGGCAGAGGAAGAGAGAGAGGCAGAGAAGCAGACTCCCAGCTGAGTGCAGAGCCTGATGTGGGGCTGGATCCCACAACTGGGAGATCAGGACCTGAGCTGAAATCAAGAGTTGGACGCTTAACTGACTAAACCATCCAGGTGCCCTTCACAATAAAAGTTTTAAAATATCTTCACTGATTTATCTCTTCATTCACTCCATATGTTTTACAAATTTAAGATTACTTTAAGTTTTAAATAATAACTATAATTATTTCTTCCAGGCAGTGATGATGCTCTCTTCCCCAATAAACTTGTCCATCATCTTGGTCTTTTTACTTAACAGTATTTTGCCTCATTGGCAGAGAATCAAGAAAAGAAAAAAGGAATTTTACTACAGTTTATACTCATGTTCATCAAGCCTCTGAGAGAGAAAGAACCTGAGAAATAGCCTGATGTGAACCCATCTCAGTAGTTCAGTGATCAAGGCGCAGTAGACGGAAGGCTGTACATAAACCCTATAATGTGTATAGAGCACTTAGCAGAGTCCTAGCATGCAGTGGCTCTTTGATAAATGGTGGTGGTCCTCAGCAGCTTAACCCCAAATTTCTGTCCTTATAACCTCCCTGCTGTATTCTAGAGCCACCATTTGGAGATACAAAAGGCTTATTTGACTTTTATATGGCAGCTCTTCAGATATCTGAAGACAGTGGTCATACTTTGCGATTTCCCCTTCCTTCCCATTCTGTAAACATCACTTCTTTTTTGGGCAAACAACTGGCTTCTGAATCTTTCATCACTCACATTGAATCTTTTTTTTCTTTGTAGATATTTATTTATTTGAGAGAGAACCTGTGGGGAGAGAATGAGGAGGGGCAGAGGAAGAGGGAGAGAGAGACTCCAAGCAGACTCTCTGCTGAGCATGGAGCCCATCATGGGGCTCCATCTTATGACCCTGAGATTGTGACCTGAGCGGAAATCAAGAGTCAGATGCTTAACTGACCAAACCACCCAGGCGCCCCCTTGCATTGAATCTTTTTGAGCCATTCTCATTATCAATCACTTGCTTAAAACTGGGGCCAAGTCATCCTCTCAGACTCACAGTGAGAATTAGGGATGAAGGAGGAAGGTATTAAGGAAAGGTCTCCAGAAGTTGGGGTAACTCTGTTAAGGAAAGTTTTACCTCTGCTTAGGTGATGAGCCAGTTGGAGGACTGACTCTTGATCCACTATGCCTCAGTTGCTTTAGACATACTAGGTGGGGGATGTCTGGGTCGTTCAGTTGGTTGAGCATCTGATTCCTCATTTCAGCTCAGGTCATGATCTCGGTCATGAGATTGAGTCCTGTGTTGAGCTCTGCACTGGGCATGGAGCCTGCTAAAGATTCTCTCTCTTCCTCTCCCTCTGCCCATCCCACCTCTAAAAAAAAAAAGAAATATTAGATGGGCACATTTTGCTTGAAGTTTTCTCTCTTCCTCAACATCCTTAAGGTTGCAATGTTTCTCAAACTTTAGCAACATTTGGGCCACTTATATATGAAAAGCAATGTAAAAATCTATCAGCTAACTTGTAGAAGTTCAGTATCACCTTAATTACTTTAATTTCACTGTCACTTAAATATGTAGAAAAGTAAGTATTCTTATACTATAGGTCTTATACACAAATACAGCCTAAACAAATTGATAATGTAAATACCAACAAAACTGCATGATCAATGAAAATGTAAAAAATAGCAGTGTAAAGCTACAGATACTATTTGCTCAACCTAAATTGTTCTCAAATGTGACCATGGTACTAAATGCTGAGTTCAGCGTGTGTATTTCAGAATGCCATGTAAGGAGTCAGTTTTGCATTGTTAATAAAGCTCTACTCCTACAGAGTAAAATTATGTCCTCTGGCCTTAACTTGCTTTGAACACATCTTCTACATAGATTAAGTCCACTTCTCTTTTTCCTCATTAACCTGAGCAAAGTTACACCCTTTGTTACCAGAGGAGTTAAAATTGGACACCCAGTGGCCTGGCTGTATTTGATTTAGAAGCAATCATTCACATATCCCAGAATAGGATGATGTAAACATATTAAGTGCTATCATCAAAATAAGCACAGAATTAAAATTGTCATAGTGAACTCTTATAAATTATGGAATATTTTTGGCCCAGGTGTGAGGAACAAAAAGACAGATAATGGATATGGTTTGTAGGTTCCATCCTACCAGGAGATGAGATGCAATTTCTTTTTCAGCTGGTAAGCTTTATGAAGCTTTTTGGTTAGTGAGTAGGATTTTTGTTTCTACTTTTTCCTAATTTTTTTTGGTCTTCAGTTAAACTTCTCTGAAACTTCAGTGCTGTAACATGGATTTCTGGGCATACCTCTTCATAGATATCCAGATGTTCAAAGTAGTTTTTGTACCCCTTTCTCAATGGAATGTATCACAGACTATATCACTGGATGAGACTTGAGGACATGACTTGGTTCAGCCAGTTGCCTTCAGAGGTGTTGAAAGAGCATTGGTCTTAGAAATGAAATTTCATTTTGTGTCCTCAGCCTTGCCCAGCAGCGAAGGCCATCACATTCATTTTGTGAATGCAGCAGCAGTGGTCCAGTCACACAGCAAAGGAGTGCAGAGTGGGATAGGCTTCCAGGCCAGAGCGGTGCACTTGGGTTAACTCTGCTGATCCCCAATAAGTTTAAATTCTTGGTTCTGTGCAGTTTGGGTAAAAACAAAACAAAACAAAAAACCGACTAAGTTGTTTGCCAAAAGAGAATAATGAGTCTTTCTTTTCCTTACCCTGTATTTTTCTTTACCAGATGGGCGTGGGAACTCATCTCTCATGTGCTTTAGATGGAGATAAGCACATTTTAATCCACCGAGTAGGACAGTCTTACAAATGCTGTGCTTGATGAAGTACATCAAACCATTTTGTAGACGCAACATACCTGGATTTATTTTCCTTGGTTATATGTCTTTGGAAGCAATTTTTTTTTTCTGTTTTAGAAGTTAGGAAAGAATTAACGTTCCTAAGATTATTGCTGATATTAGAGCGATAGTGTCAGGCAAGCTTTCTTTTCTCTTTGTCTTTGCATTTTTATGTTACCACATTTAAATCTGCATGTGTGGGGAGGGGATCTTTTTTCTCTAAGTTCAAAGAGCCTTTGCACTTTAGACTTGTATCATAAAGTTCAGTGCTTGCTTCCACTCCAGCTGATGTAATAGTCTGTGTCCAAATTTTGTATAATTGATTTCCTGCCATGGATGTCAAAATAGTTTGTGATTACAAACTAATTAGTGGGTTTAGGCAGTTAAGTAAATATTTTAACAGAAGTGGATAAGATACTTTATAGGAACTGATATAAAAGTAGGCTAGCCAAACATACCATTATTGAATTTCCAATTGCATAAGGTTGCATGCATCTATGTGTAATTTCTAACAGTAAATTGACATTTACATGTTGACAAATTACTGTGATTTAGCTATTAAAAACATTCATGTATATTAAAAACATGTATATATATATATAAGTACACGCATGCATATTCCATTGATTGAAAGGCACATTTATTGGACTGAAAAGTACCCTGTACACTTGAAGCTAATACAATACTGTATGTTAATTATACTTGAATTTTTAAAAAATAAATAAGTATGTACCCCGGACTCTTGATGCTTTGATGGTCTGAAATGAATTAAAAATGTTAGTAGGTACTAGGTAACCTTCATATCCTGCTTATTTCCATATATGCCTTTTGCATTTTGGTGGGCTGGGATGACTTAAGAATGTCTCCAACCATGCATGACATCTTTCAGGAGCCTGACCCTGAGCCTTCTAGGGTCATTCTGTATAAACAGCTACACTGTGCAAATGTTTTACCTACAAGTAATGCAGATTCAAACCATGAGATTTCTAAGTTTGCATTTTTATCATTACATTGACAAACATGTTTTGAGTACCTGTTACATACCAGGTATTGTGCTAGATGTGGGTAGTATGAAGAAGATACAGTTTTTTTCAAAGAGTTTGCAGTCTAGGCAGTGGTTTGTAGTGAAAGGTTGTTTCCAGAGTCACCTGTGAAATTAAAAACCCTTACCTACATATTCTGGTCCAACCATTGCATGATTTTAGTGATTCAGTTGAACTGTGGTGAGGTCTGAGCATCTGTACTTACACAGCAAAATTAGCTTATTAAAAAATTCTCCACTAAGAACCACTGGAAGAGAGAAAGAATAAATGGTTATGAGAAATCGATACTTTGTAAACTCAGGGTGTAAGAAGAATGTAATTTTTAAAATTTTGTTTTAAAATTATGAAGATTCAAAAATATGTACAGATCAGTGAGTTGTTATGAACACCAGCCATGTCAAGAAACAGAGTATTGTCAGCATCTGAGACATTCTCCCTGTGTCCCTTCCTACTTCCAATTCTTCCCAAGATCACATGGGCCTGACTCCTGCTTTTATCTCTATTTTTACCACCAGTGAAGGCATCCCTAATTGATAGTTTAATTTTTTCTGTTTTGAATTCTAGAGAAATTGAATCCTACTACATGTACTCTTTTGTCATCTTTTCCTACCATTGTTTGTAAAATTCATCCAGATTGTTGCTAATGGCTCTTGCTTGTTCATTTTCAATACTGTATAGTTGTACATAAGAGCATGCCACAATCTCCTGTTCTCCTGTTGTTGGGATGTGTGGATCGATGTTTCATCTTTGGCTGTTGAGCCCTGCTTCTGCACATACACACTAGTCTAGTGCCCATGTGCATGAGTTTTTCCAGGATATTTTCCTGGGGTGGATTGTTGGGTCATATGATGTGTATATTGTAAACTTAGTACTAGATAATGCTTTTCTAGGTGATTGAACCAATTTAAAATCCTTCCAGAAATGTTTGAAAATTCCTATTGCTTTACCTCCTTGCCAAAAGTGATTAATCTTGACTGGTCAGTTAAAAAGAAGCAAGATGAGAAGAGGAGGAAGGTTATTTCAGACATATAAGAAGTAATGAAAATAAGAGGGTATGATGAGTTTGGAAGGAAATTACAAATATACTGGTATGTCACTAACTTAGGAACCTGTGGGAAAGTGGTGGGAGATGAGGGCGGAAGTGTGTGATGTGCTGAGGAGTTTGGTCTTTATTCTAAAGGCAGTGAAGCAGGCAAAAGACATTAGATCTACATTTCTAAAAATTTGCTGTGATAACTATGTGGGGGATGAGGGGGTGAAGCCCCATAGGGAACTTAACAGTAATCCAAAGAGAAATGAAAGGAGGCACAGTCAAAGAGGATAGATTCCAAAGGTTCTTAGACCAAGGTTAACAGTTTTGCCAATTCTGTTGACTGTGGGAAAGGGAGAAAGGAGGCAGGGGTTTTGATTTTTGCTTGGATTGATTATATAGGTGGCGATTTCATTCAGTAAGTTGGGGAGTTCAGGAAGAGGAGAGTTTGAGGTCAAGATGGCAATAAGGGAAGTGAAGTTAGTTTTAGACAGTAGCATGTGAGATATCCACAGATAATCTAGTAGAGATGTTCAGTAAGTGGCTTGAATTCAAGAGAAAGGAGTAGGCCGGAAATGTCCTCAGGATATAGATGGTGTTTGAAGCCATGGGGGTGAATGCAACTGCCCACAGAGAGTCCAAGGAGGATGAAGTAGATGAATGGGACAAGAGGACCCTGTAAAGCAGACCAAGAAGGAACAACCAAAGAAGTAAGAGGTGTAAAGCAAAAGAAATCCGACTGTGGAAGCTAAGGAAACAAGGATTTGCAGGAGAGGATCATGACTAGTGTCCAATGCCCTCAGAAGATACTCAGTGAATTTGGAAGATGTGCTTTGCATTTGGCAGTTAGGAAAGACATGCTCAGGGATCAGGGTGTTCCAGCCAGGGGAATGCAGAGAGCAAAAGTGATGCCACAGTGGCTAAGAGCAAACAATGGGTGAGGAAGTAGGGAAAAAACAGATGAGGAGAGGTTTTTTTTTTTTAACTCAGCAGTGAATGGAAGCCAAAAGCACATTAGGTAGAGTGGGATGAGGAATGAAGAGGGGGAGGATTTGTGTGTGTTGAAGGTGGGAGGTATTTGTATCTAATCTTGTAGAGAGGGCTGCCTAGTTAAATGGAAGAGAGAAGAATGTCCCTGAAACTGCAGTATGAGGACACAGAAACATGGTACTCAACATCTAATAGGAGGTGGCTATCCTATTACTGTAAAGGGAGACAAGGTGGGAAAAATTGGCACAGTCTGAATACATTTGTGAGGATGAAGGTTTTCAGAGACAAGACATTGGAGAGTTCCTAGTATTTAATATTCTCTTGCCTCTTAAAGGAGGCAGATTCTTGGGTTGAGTAAAGATGAACATTAATGGTTAATATGCAGGTTATTTTACACAACTATAGGCACTTAATTTGACAACCAACCTGCTAACTATGAAGTANTGAACATTAATGGTTAATATGCAGGTTATTTTACACAACTATAGGCACTTAATTTGACAACCTGCTAACTATGAAGTGTCTTTGAACAAATGTTAGTGATAAGAAGCCATATCCATGCCACTGTAGTGTCTTAAAGGAAATTCAAAAACTTTCTATTCTGTGTTGTGCATGAAAACAGTTAAATTTTACAACCACCTTATGCTTTTATCCATCTTTTTTCCATACATAAAGCAAATTTTCTTTGTATTTAGTATTCATGTGATCATAATTTCCAAAATGACTTCCTCCTAAACTCCTATGGGCAAAGGACTGTTATTGGAAATAGGGAAAGAAAGAGAATGAGTGTGTGTGTGTGTGTGTGTGTGTGTGTGTGTGTGTGTGTGTGTGAACTGTGTATCTCCGTTCTCTTCAGCCAGAGACCATCAAGAACATACCTGTAGTTGAACAAGTTGAATTTATTATTCATTGCAGCAAAGAGAATGCACATTGTTTGATACCATGGGGGCATCTCAGTAAGACAGTGTTTGACCTATCATAGAATTTGGGCTTTGATTGGATAATTTCAGGGAGGATCTGGGGAAGCAAGGACTTGCTCTATATTGGGTGCTGTTAGAAGGAAGGACAATGCTGTGACTGAATATCTCATTAAACTCATAGGAAACACAGAGTAGATTGAGGAAAAAGCTGTAATGGGTAAAGCAGTGGCAGTCATTCATTGAGTGTGAGAGGAAGATGTCTGGTATTTTGTGGGTTGCGCAGTGAACTTGTTTTTGCGTCACTTTACCATAGTCTCAGAGTGACTTTATTTGATACAGATATTGTATGAGATTATATCCCAGAGAAGAACACAGGTCTGACTGTGGGCATCAGACCAGCTTATAATAATAATAATAATGAGATCTAGCTGTTAAAGATAGATCTATTCTGGACTTCAGAGACAACCTTATTTTTCATATATTCATATTCATCATGTATATGTATCTGTACATATACATATTTATATCTTAGTTTAACTCTAATTTATAAATGAGATGCTTATCTTTTCCTTCTTCGGGTGAGTGTAATTTTAATATGTATTGACAAAAAATTTAAAAATCCTTTCAGAGTATAGTATTTTATCAGGATATCAAAACTCATTTCTTGAAGATACATTTTTTTCATCTGTATCAATAGCATAAAATGCACTGCTGTTTGTCAGGTGGTTGGGAATGAGCAGAAAGCAACATTCTTGCATTGATCCAAGTAGAAGTGGGTGGTGGTAAGGACACAGAGGATGGACATTTTGAGAAATATTTCTGAAAGAGAGTGGACAGAACTTATGTCAGAATGTAGTATGTAGGGAAGCCAGAAGAGTGAAGGATGATGTCTAGGTTTCTAGCTAAGTAAGTTTCAGTAGGAAGTGATGTTCCTACCAGGATGGGGAGGAAGGGGGAAGTGACAAGCTGGCAGAGGGGTAGCAAATCTTGAACCAGAATCCCTAGAGTAGCAAGAATCTGGTGGAGGGGAGGCTGAGTGCATCTAATCAATCTTGTAGGTGCCTAGTACCTAACAGAATAATAACTTATTATTTGGTTAACAGCAAGACCTGTAACTGCCCAAGGAACCAAAATCTTAAATTCTTTTGTCAGCTTGTTCTCTCCTGATAGGCAAATTTATGTAAGTGACAAAATTACCATTAGGAGATTGTTTGATCAGGGTGGGGACGTAACAAGGGAAGCCAGCCTGGGTATCTTGGTTGCGGTGATCATCAAGGTATGACATCTCTGCTGTAGGGTTTTATGTGCCCAGAATATGGAGACACAGGTGTGACCTCAAAACTGTGTCTTGAATCTTTGTGTCGTAATGTTGTATGCCAAGGATGCCAAGATGGGTATCTGTGGTTCAAAACTTTACATTTTATAAGAACTGATCTACACGTTTTTAATAGAAACAGTATGAAGGGAGGAGGGGAGAGAAGGAGGGAATTAAAATATATCTCTAACCACACATAAACAAATTAAAAGACAGACTTCCTTTACCTATTTTCATTCTGATGTCCTGATCCTGTATAAAGAGGCAAAATACAGGTGAATTTAAAAGGCAGCTCGCCTCGTCGATATGTCAGCTGTGCAGGGTTGATCAAGGAAATCTGACATACTAAATTAACTCTTGTTTCTTTTTATCATTGTGTTTTTGCTTTATGTTGGGAAAGGCTTTTCCCCAGCTGACTTCTCCCTGCTCTTAGGGGAGAAAAAAGAAATCACTTGCCGAAATTTCCTTTTCTTTCTTCCGTCTTAATATTTTGAATCAGAACATACAATTAAATTTTATTTAGAGCTTTTCAATGTGAGACCTGTGTTCTCTATAAAATTAAAGCAAAATCATAACTTTATTTTTTAATATGTGCATGCAATATATAGTTCTATTTTATTAAATTCATATGTGTATTTGAAATTACATGCCATTTTCCCAGATGATTACACTGTGAAAAGTCATTTAGATAAACCTACAGAGATGGAAAATCTCTAACTAAATGGTGATGATTATGCTAGCTTTCCGATTACTGGTGTGGAAGCAGCAGGAGAGCCTGTGGCTGGTTCCCTAGTTTTCTTGGACAGTGGCCTAATTACACCTTTAAAGGGAAGGCATTACTCCTCTTTTTAGACCCTTCTTATATGCCTAATCTGTTATTGAACTGTTCATGTGCCTTTGGGAGTCTTTAAGTTCTCCATTCATCAGGATTTTAAGAACATCCTGATAATAGTTAAATATGATATTTATATTAATAGGTTTTCCTCAGGCATTGCCTTTCACTGTGTTGGTTATTTTTGTTTTAAGCATGAACAGCCCTTAATGCTTGTATCATATGATTATTCTATTAAGAGTGAGATTGTTACACTGAATATGTGAAAAAATACTGGATTCTTTTTGAGTTAGAAGGTATCTTAGGGAAAATCTTAGAGTGTAATCCTCTTGCCCTGTATGCAAATAGGTGAGAATAAAAGAATTGGGTGACTTCTGACTTTCCTGAAAGAAAAGTATGATTTTTAAAAATATAATTATGAATTAGGACTTTCAACATTATAAAAATCATTATTTTTCAACCTATAATTTTGGAACTTAAAATTAATGAACATTGAGTTGGTAAATTGATTGACAAATAGTAGTATAGTTTTTATGTTTTACTTAATAAAAATTAAGCAGAAGCCTGTATGAATAATGAACACATTTTATTTTTCAAAAAGATTTGTTTATTTTAGGGATAGAGAGAGAGCACCTGCATGCAAGCATGCATGGGGGGAGGGGCAGAGGGGGAGGGAGAGAGAGAGGGAGAGAAGCAGACTCCCCAGTGAGCACAGAGCTCAGCATGGGGCTACCCCCAGATCATGACCTGAGCCAAAATTAAGAGTTGGTAGCTCAGGGGTGCCTGGGTGGCTCAGTGGGTTAAAGCCTCTGTCTTAGGCTCAGGTCATGATCTCAGGGTTCTGGGATTGAGTCCCACCCCCTGCTGAGCAGGGAGCCTGCTTCCTCCTCTCCTTCTGCCTGCCTCTCTGCCCGCTTGTGATCTCTCTCTCTCTCTCTGTCAAATAAATAAACAAAATCTTAAAAAAAAAGAGGGCGCCTGGGTGGCTCAGTGGGTTAAAGCCTCTGCTTTCGGCCCAGGTCATGATCTCCGGGTCCTGGGATCGAGGCCCGCATCGGGCTCTCTGCTTAGCAGGAGCCTGCTTCCCCCCCCTCTGCCTGCCTCTGCCTCCTTGTGATCTCTCTCCCTCTGTGAAATAAATAAATAAAATCTTAAAAAAAAAAAAAAAAAGAGTTGGTAGCTCAACCGACTGAGCCACCCAGACGCATCGTTTTAAACTATTTAACATCCTTTGCCATTTAAGTAGATATAGAGAAGGCTGTCTATTTGAACTAATTATTTTAAATTCACATTCTTTAATTAAGAAATAAAATGCCTGAGGTAAATTTCTTCAAGCTGTCAAAACTCTTCCTTCATTTTTGTAGTAATTCATTATTGAGTAAATGATACTATGACTAAATATATTTTAGACAGCTATGTGAAGATGGAGTAGTGATTCTTCAATTAGGACTGAAATTTGTAGTTGAAAGGAGAAAAATAGTTTTATTTCTTTATATGAATATATTATTTTGTGATATAATTATTTCTTCCAGAATGAGTTTTCTTTTAGTTAATTAATAGATTTTGGAATTAGTAAATACTCTAGAATTCATTGGATTCAACAGCTTCAATTTACACACAATGATATTGAGAATCAAAGTGCAGAGGAATTATCCAGAGTGACATATTTGATCAGAATAAAGCCCAAGTCTCTTATTTCATTTGTCTAGTGCTTTTCACGCTGTACTGTGTGTTATTCTCTCTCTTAGAACCAATCTAGGTGTTTAAATAGAAAGGGAAGATGGGCAGTATGCCAAAGGAAAAGGATGTGAATCCCCCTTGCAGTGAACCTGTTAGGTTTAGGAGTTCACTTAATGGGTGTCCAGCATTTGTTCTTAAGATACAGTGCTTCTGTGGTGGGGATGGTCATGCTAAATAAACTGATTTTTTTGCCTTTTAGGTGAGAGTTACGTGTGTGCATCAAATGAACCATTTCGTAAAGTTGATTACACCAAAAATGTTAATCCGAACTGGTCTGTGAACATCAAGGGTGGGACAACCCGAGCCTTGGCTGCTCCCTCCTCGGTGAAAAGTGAAGTGAAGGAAAGTAAAGATTTCATCAAACCCAAATTAGTGACTGTGATTCGAAGTGGAGTGAAGCCTAGAAAAGCTGTGCGGATCCTTCTAAATAAGAAGACTGCTCATTCCTTTGAACAGGTGTTGACAGATATCACTGAAGCCATTAAACTAGATTCAGGAGTGGTCAAGAGGCTCTGCACGCTGGATGGAAAGCAGGTAAGAGGTTCACTAGCCCTCAGCTCTCCATCTCACTGTTGAACTCTCCCTGTATCATGATGGTTACATATTTGACAGAAAGAATTTCGTAGTCTGCTAGAAATTATTCCAGTACTCCTACTTGAGAGGTGTGTGCATCTATATTAGCGTATATCATAAAAAACATAAGTGGCTTGCCTGTGTCTTTGTCCACATATCTCAAAAGTATATATGGAGAAATCTGTACTTCTTACGGTCGCTGAAAGGGAAATGTAAACAACTTATCCTTTTTTTTTAAGTTTGTATTTAAATTCCAGTTAGCTAACATACAGTGTGATATTAGTTTTGGTGTACAGTCTAGTGATTCAGCACTTTTTTACAACTCCTGGTGCTCATCACAAGTACCTTCCTTAATCCCCATCACCTATTTAACTCATCCCCCACCCACCTCCCCTCTGGTAACCATAAGCGTGTTCTCTGTAGTTAAGAGTCTGTTTCTGGGTTTGCCTCTCTCTCTCCTATTTCCCTTTGCTTATTTGTTTTGTTTCTTAAATTCCACATATGGGCGAAATCATACGGTCTTTTGTTTGTCTTTCTCTGACCAACTTGTTTTTTTTTTTGGCATAATACTCTAGCTCCAACTATGTAGTTCCCAATGGCAAGATTTCATTCTTTTTTTATGGCTGAGTAATATTTTATTATGTGTATTTATATATGTATATAAATATATATGTATATGTAAAATGAATACACACACACACACACCACATTTTCTTTATCCATTCGTCAGTCAATGGATACTTGGGCTGTTTCCGTAATTTGGCTATTGTTGACACTCCTGCTATAAACATCCGAGTGCCTGTATCCCTTTGAATTAGTATTTTTGTATTCCTTGGGTAAATACCTCTTTGTGCAATTTCTGGATCATAGGGTAGTTCTATTTTTAACTTTTTGAAAAACCTCCGTGTAGTTTTCCAGAGTGACTGCATCAGTTTGCAATCCCACCAACGGTGCAAGAGGGTTCCTTTTAATCCGCATCCTCGCCAATTCTTGCTGTTTCTTGTGGTTTTTATTTTAATTATTCTGAAGGTGTGAGATGATATCTCATTGTACTTTTGATTTGTATTTCCCTGATGGCTGATGTTGAGCATCTTTTCATGTGTCCGTTGGCCATCTGAATATCTTCTTTAGGAAAATGTCTACTCATGTCTTCTGCCCATTTTTTAGTTGCATTATTCGTTTTTTGGATGTTAGTGAAATGTAGACTTCTGAGGGAAAACTGTAAATTGAAGAGGCTTCCTACACTAATTGGGGTGTTCTCTATTTAAGAATAAGAACACCTATTGACTAGTAGAGTCATTATGGGTTTGGTAAATCACAGGAGTCAAAATTAAAGATATTTAATATTTGTAGAAAAGCCTTTCCTCCCCACCTACATATAGTATGGAAAATGCATTTCAAAAAAGTACTTTCTTTCAGAAGGATGTCCATATGAATTTCATAGGGCACAAGGGAGGTGATTAATCAGCAATTCTTTTTTGCTTGTTTTTAAAGAGAGAGAGAGTATATGTGTATGTGTGTGGGGAATGGAGGCAGAGGGAGAGGGAGAGAGAATTTCAAGCAGGTTCCGCATCCAGTGCAGAGGCTGAAGCAGGGCTTGATGTCAAGACCCTGAAATCATGACCTGAGCTGAAATCAAGAGTTGGGCACTTAACCAACTGAGGCGTCTAGGCACCCCATTAATTAGCATTTCTGAAAAATATACACAAATTACACAGGAAAAGGCAAGCCAAATTATGATAATAGTATACCAGGAAATCTAATAGGCTAAAGAAAAAAAAATTGAGCAAATTTCAAGAATATGTGAATATAGAGTTTTGCCAGAATCAGATTATCATTTCTAAAGAGAAATACGCTTCTGAGGTGTATTTTTTCCTAATTTCAATAAAGTTAAATTGTTTGTATTTACTTTGTGTTAAACATTATAGTTTCCAGCATTCAGTTTGTTTCTTCATTCCATTTTGTTTTTTCCCTATAGCACACTTAATTGATTCTGAAGTGTTTAGCTCATATAGTGCTGAGAAACACTGGAGCAGTGCCTTCTGGAAAAGCACAATTAAAGTAGTTCTCTAATTTCCTAACACCAGATATAGTTAGCTGATTGTTTCCTGAGACATTAACAAAATTTAAAAAAATAAGTTCTAAAAATTTCAGTAGATCATAGTGAGGTTATGACTTTTCTGATTAATTAAATTGACGATTGGAAGGCACAACACTTCATAGCAGCCTGTCCAAGATAGATTCACAGTACGAATGGAAATAGGCACTTTATAAATTGAGTTAATAGCACAGCACAACACAAAACACCTTAAGATTCATTCTGCAAGTAAGTAAAAACGAATTAGACTAAAAGAAAGATTTGATAATTCAAACAACTAGTTCTTGGTTGACACAGGAAGACCGGAAGTATAGAGACAAACATTTAAGACACCTAACAAAAAGAAAAATGGAAATCATAAATATGCCAAATTCAAAAACATGAATGCATATAAACAGTAAATGCAGATGAGGTTTTAAAAATTGAGACCCAGATTTGGAAATCTCTAAATGAATATCGTTCAGGGAAAATGGAAATGAAATACAGAAGTTGAACATCTACACTTGATCTTACCCAAAAGGCTGAGAAGTTGAACATCTTATTGAAGTGTGGGCAATCATTGAAATTTTAATAATTATCCAAAAATTATATTCAGAAAAACTCCAGACTAGAAATATCAATAAAATATCAAATAAAATTTTACTAATCAGTAAAATTAGTAAAAATGTTAACTAAAGCACAAGCAACCTCTAATTAATCCACATATTAAAGAAGACTACAGTGCCAAGAGTAGGACTTAATGACAGGAATGAAAGGATGGTTTACTGTTAAGAAACCTGTTTATACATGAGATCTAGAGGATAAAGCATAATGGCATATGGCATCCCCGAAAGTTTACAAAGGCATTTGACAAAATACAAAGTTGACATTCAGTTAAAGATTTAGTAATAAATGGAGGGTCAATTCTCTAATGCACTTCTAAAAAATACTATCTGAAACAAAAAGGCTATGTATTGGTGTAAATAAATACATACAACCTGGAAGTATTATCTATGACAGTCAGGTGAGGGATAATTGCCTGACAGCAGCAGTATTCAACATTCTTCTATATATTCTCCCTGATTTTTATTTATAGTTTAATTGCAGTTTCAATAAGAATCTAAATGAGATTTTTTGGGGGTGGGAGGAGGAATACCTGACTAAGTGATTTCAAAAGCTAATCTGGAAAAAGAGGGAGAAAAATTTTCGAAATAATGATTCATGGGCTCTTATGCTACCAGATATTAAATCATCATCATCATACCGTAGCAAAAATAAATTCCAGGTGTTTTAAAAATATACATGTCAAATGAAACAAAAGAACTAAAAATATGTCAATAGGTTGAAATGGGAAAGGGTTTTCTAAGCATAAAAATTGTAGAAAATCACAAGGGGAAAGGTTGGTTGGACAACATAAAAAATAAAAACTTCCAGGTGTCATAAGCAAGATTTATATGTTTTATATTGAGTTATAATAGTTTAATATGAAAAAAAAACATTAATGCCAAGATGGATAAAAGACAACACAATTTGAAAAGATAGAATTGGAAATACTAAGTATAAAAAATGTTCAGTCTCTAAAAAAATGAATTAAATTAACGAGATGGTGTTTTGATATTTAAAGTGGACAGGTTTAAAAAAATGTTTATTATTTTTGGATCTGCATTGAATTGACATTTTCAAAGAATGATGGAAGTATAAATTTCATAATCTTTATCGAAAGCAATTTGTTTTGTACAACTACACAAATGTTCTTACTATTTGAAATTGTAAACTAACTTCTAGGAATTATCCAAAATAATCTGAGATGCAAAGATAATTATGCATAAGAATATTCATTTCAGCAAGGGTTAAAGATTGAAAACAATTTAAAATCCCTCTTGTAGAAAACAGCTAACTGATATTACCATAGAATATAATAGTGGCCATTAAAAACTATTTTTGGGGGATGTTGAAAGACCTGGGGAAATGTTGAGTGAAAAAGCAAGAAAAACAACTCTGTAGTATATTTTCAATTTTGTGTTAAGAAAGAAAAGTAGAGGAAGTTTTTTTAAAAACTAATTCAGAAGGAAACACGATTATAGTTGCTATCAGAAATCCAGTATCTGCTGTTCTGATTTCTACTACTTTCTCATGTCTGCTTAGAAGCAAAAAATAAAGCACTGAGAAGGAAAACAAAGACTGATTTCAATCAGTTGTAAAAATTAAAACATTATGAGTTAACCTTTGAAATTTTAGCACGTGGTGATAAAGTGTGACAAGAATCACTTTTGCCACTATTCATGTCTTATAGAACTTACAACATTATTTCCCATGTGCAAAGAAGGGAGATATCTTTAAACTTTTAAATAAGATATTTCTCTGGAAAAACTGTAGCTTTTGCTTTTGATAGACACAACTTTGGATGGTGTATTTTCAGAGTGCCATGTACCCTTAAGAGCTATAGTTTTCTTGGCACACTGATAAAACCCTGGACTTGCAATTTAAAACTTGAAGTCTGATTTTTGGTTGGTATGTGTTATAACGAGAACATTTGATTCTTGCTTTGAAATAGCATAAGGAATTTGTCTTATGTTTAAGATTAACGCAGACCTTTAAATGGGCAGTGTTCATTTTGATTTTATTTTATAAAATGATATTTTCATGGGTTGTAAACCAGTCTGTTCTCTGAAGATTTTCGAGAAAGGGACAGCTTTGCTTAGGTGAAGGGAAAGGAATGAGAACAGAATGAAGATATGTTAATGAATTGTCCCTTGTATGAAATTTTAGGCTGTCTTAACTTTGCTGTTTTTTCCTGGTCACTTCCTGCTCAGATGTGGTGTTTTCATCTTGAATCAATCTGATCTTTAACACAAAGAAGAGATTAAATAATTTATAGGCAGTTCATCATGAAGAGTCACTGATCTCATCCTGACACCTAAACTAGTCTTAAGGGGCCCTGGTTATCTTTTAAGGGCTTGAGAGCTTTCCTGATTGAAGTGTCATGTGCCAGTAGCATTTATGTTGTTAAAACAATGTCCCTTGAACTTCTCTTCATCAAAATGGATGATCACACCTTCTTAATAGTATTGACTTCATTTACAAGATCTGATTTAATTAGTACAGCTAACTCATGCATTTTTTATCTCTTTATAAAATCACTTCAACTAAAATCATGTTTTAGGGTTTTACCCATGTTAACTCTTGGGTTTTCTTTAGTGTAGAGCAGCGGTTCTCAACTGGGTACCATTTCACCTCTAGGGGACATTTAGCAGTGTCTGGAATCCTTTTTTTTAATTTTTATTATTGAAGCACAGTTGACATACAAGGTTATATTTGTTTCAGGTGTACAGCGTAGTGATTTGACAACTCTATACATTACACAGTACTCACCACAATAAGTGGTTACCATCTGTCACCCATACAGTGGAGTCTTTTTTTGATGCCATGGCTGGGGATAGAGATTCTACTGGCATGTAGGAGGTAGAGGCCAGGAATGCTGCTATCCATCCTACGGTGCACAGAACAGACACAGCATAATTCTTTCGAGTCCGAAAGGTCAATGGTGCTAAGATTCAGAAATCGTGGCATCAAGTAAGTGAAATGATTCCAGAAGAAATACTTGTTTGAATGTTAACTTTGTTACCATGTAGGCCACATGCTAAACTTTATTTCAAAACTTATATGGGCACCTGGGTGGCTCAGTGGGTTAAAGCCGCTGCCTTCGGCTCAGGTCATGATCCCAGGGTCCTGGGATCGAGGCCCACATCGGGCTCTCTGCTCGGCAGGGAGCCTGCTTCCTCCTCTCTCTCTGCCTGCCTCTCTGCCTAGCTGTGATCTGATCTCTCTCTCTGTGTGTCAAATAAATAAATAAAATCTTTAAAAAAAACCAAACAAACAAACAAAAAAAAAAACAACAAAAAAAAAACTTATAGGTGTTCTCTTAGCCCGTCTGTCTACTTCTTACCTGGCTGAGACAGGTGTGTCAGAATGTCATGGTTTATAGTTTTTGTTGTCCTGGATTTCAATCTATTTGTTGTATGATGCAAACATAAAGTTGGGAAGGAGAGCTTACAGGGGATTAAATGAAATGACCCATGTGGTTTTTACACGTATTTAAAGAGAAGTCTAAGAAAGCATGATTTAATCTTGTGGGATTTTAAGTATTTAATACTTAAAAGTGATATTATGATTATCAATTTTTTAAGAAAAATGCACCAACTATGTGCTTATGGATGAAATGACTAGAAAAAATATCTATAAAAAGAAATCATGACTATTCTCCTCTTAAGTAGTTTTTTTAACTTGCAATTAATTTAGATTAAATGCTTTTTTTAAAAATAAGATCTTCAATTTTTAAGTTAAAGGAATCAAATAGGAGAAGGAGGTTTACTTTTAAAGTTTTTTGAAGGAGTTACTTCCTTATAATAAACTGCAGCGGGGGAGTTCTTTCAAAACTGTCTTTATTCTGTTAAGAGAATAAAAGATCCAAATATAGCTTTTGTCCACATGTGTAAAAAATTCTAGCTTTTAGCTTTCCCAGAAACAGCAGAGTTTTAACATAAAAGAAACACATTTAGTAGAATTTTGGAACAAGTTGATTCTTGTCATGGGCAGAGGCAAAACAGACTCAGAAATTGCTAGCAGTTGATGTTTGGGGGTAAAATACTTCCAGATTTTGGGACCACGGCCAGTCTTAGGATACCTACATGCAGTGGGACCCTTCTTGGGGATCATTTGAGCACCTTCATTTTATCAGTCAGTGTTTATGAGGGTTTCTGTCCTCACTTTTTCAAAAGTTTAATTATTTCATGGGTGCCATAATATGAATAACTTATTTTTGTACTTTTTCTGGCAGCGCAGTTTCTAGTGAAGTTTCATTTCTTTGTGGTGACCTGACCATTCTTATTTAAAGCAATCTCTTCTCAGAAATTGCTACATAAAAATCAAATAGTTGATATCTATTTTTGAATATTTTTTATGTTTCATTTAATCCTGATATAAAGTTTTCCTTNGGTTAAAGCCTCTGCTTTCGGCTCAGGTCATGATCTCAGCGTCCTGGGATCGAGGCCCGCATCGGGCTCCCTGCTCGGTGGGGAGCCTGCTTCCCCCTCTCTCTCCCTGCCTGCCTCTCTGCCTACTTGTAATCTCTCTCCCTCTGTGAAATAAATAAAAATAAAATCTTTAAAAAAAAAAAAATAAAAAAATAAAGTTTTCCTTGAAGTGGGTGAGGACAGAGTTTGGTTTTAATTCTCACACTGCTCCCAATGCATGCATTTTGTTTTTGTAGATAATAGAGATCCAGATGACTGTGTTTTGTCTTATTAGATACATTTATACCTCTAAAGTGTGGGTAGCCCTGATTTATCTCAAGCAATGGAAAATGTATCCCAATCAGGAATCAATAGAGTGAGAGTAACTAGTGGGAATTTTCAGTACTCAGGAAGTCCAGGTATAGAAAGGGAGAAAACATTCATTTGTTCTTTGATCACTAATCTAAGCAGATTTTAAGGTGCGGGGGGTTTAATCTTAGGTGTTGATATAATGAACCCTTCTTTTCAAAGCATGGTCTAGAAAGTGGGAAGAAAGAAGGAAACATTTAGATATACCTCTTATTTTTTTCTCGAAGTAAAATTTCTGTTTTGCCATTCTGGTGTCTGTTGTATAAGCAGTTTCCCTTGAACTTAAGTAATATTTTCTCTTTTTTATTTTTANGTCCAGGTATAGAAAGGGAGAAAACATTCATTTGTTCTTTGATCACTAATCTAAGCAGATTTTAAGGTGCGGGGGGTTTAATCTTAGGTGTTGATATAATGAACCCTTCTTTTCAAAGCATGGTCTAGAAAGTGGGAAGAAAGAAGGAAACATTTAGATATACCTCTTATTTTTTTCTCGAAGTAAAATTTCTGTTTTGCCATTCTGGTGTCTGTTGTATAAGCAGTTTCCCTTGAACTTAAGTAATATTTTCTCTTTTTTAATGGAAAGCTGGAGGAAACACCAAAATTCTGTTAGTAGTTCCTGCAGTTGCAAATTAGGAGAAGAGATGCATAAGAAAAACAGTTTTATCTTGTAATAAATTATGCAGTGTAAAGTGTAGCTGAGATAAAAATGACATCACTGCAAACTCTCTTGTCTCCTTATTTATCCTTTGATGTCTAAGCTGGAGTAATGTTTGGTTCATAAATTTGGGTTAAATTCATTTCATTTTTGTTACAAATACATTTTGCAGTGATTATAATAATTGATTATTAAAAACACCTTTTGTTACATATGTATTTTACAATGCTTAGAATAATACCTAGCAGCTTAGTTAGCAAATAGATAAAAACTAATAACTTACTACATCAGGCATTAGTGCTTTATATTAGTCTTCTCTGCTAATCCTCACAACAACCTTAAGAGTTAGGTGTTATAATTCCCATTTTACATTGGAGAAATGAAAACAGAAATAAAGTCACCTATTCAAAAATCACACACAGCTGGTGATGGAGCTGGAATTCACACCCAGCAAGTGTGTTCTAGCCCCTCTCCCCACCAACATACGTCACAGTTGTGCTGTAAGCCTTCTCAAGTCAGGCTCTGTGGAAGGCTTTAGCGATAAAGATGGAGGGATAAGACAGAGCTAATAAGCTAATCAGGTTATTTCAGATTTTTTGTTTTTGTTTTAGAGTGATGCACTTTTACCTGGAGTTTATCTACAGTCTGTGTAATTATACATTGCGTGGCAAAATTATTCTTTAAGTAGAATCTGTAAAATGAAAAAACAGGTTAAGGAGTAATTATATGCTTGACAAAAAGATGACTTCTGGAGTTATTTATAGACTTAATACTTTTAATTTAAGAATATGACTGCTGAAAGTGTAGAAAATATAGGAATTCAAATGCACAGTCCAGTCCTTCCATTTTATCACTATTTTTAATATAATTAAGTATCCCTATCCATATTTTTATATACATTTTTTTTTCTTTTAAGAGAAAATTACCCAGGTAAAATCAGTACATTCCTATTGGAAAATCCAAATGTTGGGGAGGAAAAGATTTTCTCTGTCCTTTAATATTCTTCTGGGTGCCCTAAGAATCAAATTGACATGAGACAAATTAACAGGAGAAAATCATGTTTAATTTTGTACATACAGGGGATCCACCTAAACATGAGATTCTAGGATGGACCTAGAGGATATAATGCTAAATGAAACAAGTCAGGAAACACAAATACCATATGATTTCATTCATCTGTGGAATTTAAGAAACAACACAAAGGAGGAAAAAAAAAAACCAGACTCTTAAGTATACAGAATAAACCTGATGGTTGCCAGAGAGGAAGTGGTTGGGTGGAGGTATCAGTAGATAAAGAGGATCAAAAATACACTTATGTTGATGAGCACTAAATAATGTATAGAATTTTTGAATCACTGTACTGTACACCAGAAGCTAATATAACACTGTATGTTAATTACACTTCAAGTAAAAAAAACGTTACCTTTCCCCTTTCCCCCCAAGAAAATCTTCACTGATCTGTGGTGATAGAGGTAAGAATCCTAGTTATTTTTCAGAATGTCATTGCTAGTGGGATGGGTAAATGAGCCTGCTGGGGTGTTAGAAATGCTCTTTAGCTTGATCTGAGTGGTAGTTACTGAGGGATACACAAATGGAAATATTTATCAAGTTGTTTGCTTAATATTTGTGTACTTAACTGTATGTAACTTATATGTCAGAAAAAGGGAGAAAACAATGTGAGATTCCAAAGATAAGCAACATGAGGTATACATGTCATTCTGGACTAAGAAGGAAATAGGAGTCAAAGGGAATTAAGGGAATTCACAAGAAGAAAGGAAAGAGTGAATGCTTGATAAACAGATGTTTGCTGGGCCATCCAGAAACAATGGTAGAGGACTTTGGACAAACAGGCCTTGCTAGGTTTCTTCCCACCTACCCTACCTAGTTCATACTATACTCTAGTTATTTACGGTGACAACTCCCTTTCTGGAGCAGGTCCTATCTAAACTTTTTCAAGCCAATGGGGGAAGATTAAAGTTTCTTCCTGAGTCTTTTGGGCCTTGGCTGTTTTCAGTTTGAAATCACCTGCAGGTCAAAGTTGTACATTTTGGGGTGATTAGTTTTGAGCTCCTCTACAAACAATTAAAAGAAATGCAAGAATGAACGTTTCTTTTCGCATTTGCCCTTATTAATCTTCATATTTCATACATAAGTGACTGAATCATGTTCAAATGGCTAGACATACCATAATTTATTCAACCTATTGCTGGGCATTTAGGTTATTTCCAGTTTCTCAATCTCTTATCCTGTGATCATCTTACTGTGTATAGATTTAACATGTTTTGGATCATTTCCTTTCCTTGGCGTGGATTCCTAGAGGTAGGTTACTGGAAGAGACTCAAGTAGTTTAGGGTTTGAAAGATACTATGAAAGCTGTAGACAAAAAGTTGTCCTAGTTGGCAATGCCACCAGCATGAGCCCCAATATTTCTGTAGCCGGGAGAGGCTTATAAAAAGACCAGACATGATAGCCAGGCCTAATGCACATACTTAATTTGTTGCATGGAAAAATGCATATTTTGTGAAATTCCTATGGTATAAATTGAAATCCACCTACGACCTCCACCTTTGCTACTTTCTGTTCTAGAAAGTAGTTTATTTTATTTTATTTTATTTTATTTTTTAGAAAGTAGTTTAACAAGAAAAGCCAATTGGCCTGTGTGTAAGTTTTATACCAGAGGCAAGTGCTGATCAACTAGTCTTGGAAATATTAAGCTCAGTAGGGGGAAATTTTTCTTTTTAAGCTAATAACCCACATTTTGGTACTATGTTGCTTTAATCTTGATTGAACTTCATTCATTGTTTGCTTTATAACCTTTGCCTAGATGATCTCGGCATCTATATCTCATCTGTATCTCATGGGTATGTTTCTGGTATTTAGCGAATTCACCTACCTTTCTGCTTTGTGATATTTTGACTCAAAATTGAGTCAAAGTGATTACTTGAAATCATCAGTGATTTTCAAAGTTAATTGTTGACTTTTGGTGTGTCATAGATAACTTTTGGATATGTTTCGCTGTTTTTGTAATCTATCCTGAATGTCCGCTAATCACAATTTATGCCAACATTAACAGGTTGATTAGATTCCATGAAAGGGTCATTCATCATGCCTTTTGGTAAAAACAAGGATAGGTACAAAGTCCATATAATATTTTAGAATGTATAGCTGATTTAGGAAATTATTTAGTCCAGCCTGTTAATTTTATAGATAAGATATCTTTGGGGTTCATGATAGCTTTTTTTTTTTTTTTAAAAGATTTTATTTATTTATTTCACAGAGGGAGAGAGATCACAAGGAGGCAGAGAGGCAGGCAGAGAGAGAGAGGGGGAAGCAGGCTCCCCGCTGAGCAGGGAGCCCGATGCGGGCCTCGATCCCAGGACCCTGAGATCATGACCTGAGCCGAAAGCAGAGGCATTAACCCACTGAGCCACCCAGGCGCCCTCATGATAGCTTTTGAGAGCCAGTTAGAATCTTTGGTTGTTCTCTTCCAAATGAAGCCTGACTCAGAATTTTTTATGTGATCACAGACCACAGAGCAGTTTATGAACTCCATTTTGTCCCATCTTATGCTGTTTCCTTAGTTGAGGGGAGTTTTTATTTTCAGTCTTATAGTCATTGATTTTTCTAGAGAGCAAAAATTAAGCTTGACCTTGGTCCTCCCTGTTCTTAATTGAATCTAAACTCAAAATTCCTTCATGGAGAAAAATAGTGCTAGAGTCTGTATTTGCTTTTTCAATAACCCTGTGCAATTTTCTGGATTTAAAAATTAACCTCTAGCAATTTTTTTTAAGTAAGGAAGAATACTTCAAACAGTAAGACTAGCTTTCATGAATATTCTCTTTATGTATTTTTAGAATATTTTAATTGTAGTGTGATGCAGCTGCCAGACTCCTAGCACAAAGTGTTGGAAAGCTCTGTAGTCATTAGAGGTTCGCCTCCACAGAAGTTTAATTTTCTCAGCCTGAGGACTGTTGCCGTGAAGCAGTGCTTACCCAGAAAGAGCATTCTGCTTTTCCTTACGTATTTCAGGCTCTTCTTAAGACTTGAAATAATACAAGTTTTATTTAAAATTTTCTTTGTTTTGTAATGGTTTATGGCAAGTTTCTAAATGTGAGCATGAAGACATTTGATTATATTTGAAAATATTGTTCTTTGTTTGCCCACATGCAAAGTCATTAAAATGCCATTTAAAATATGAGTTATGGAAGGTATTTAAATATCTGTGAATGGGTACTTATTGAAACTGACATTAGGTTACATGGTTGTGTTTCTGAAGGATTAAGTTTATTAAACACCTAGTCTGTAGTATCACTCATGTTATATATTTTTAGTGGTAAAATATGGTTGACACATGCCACTGTGAAATGGAAATTAAAAAGACAGTTTTTCTTTTTATAAAAAAGCAAAAGTTGTGTAAATGGAAACTCCTGAAAGTCTCATTAGGCAACTTAATCCCAAATTTAACATTTTCACTTCATACAGTAGCCCAGATTTTTATGTGTAGATAAAAGTTTAAAACTTTTCTAGAAGTTTTAAAATAGATTTTCACTGCCAGAGGATTCCTGCCCAGGCCACACCAGTCAGTGTCTTAATCACTTCTTTAGTTCCTAGGATTTAAGAGGGTTGTGGTCAGTGTGATTATGCCCTGAGGGGTGGATTGTGTGCATTGGAGTCAGAAAATGAAACTTGAAATTTGATTTAAATATATTCATTTCCTATGACACAATCACACACTAATATTGAATGACACAAAGTTCACACTTATGTGATGAGGACTGTCATTAAAGATTTTTAATGATGGGAAAGGTACCATCCTTTAGTGCCAAATATTGTGGCAGAGTATTTACACGTGTCATTTAATTCTTGTGATCACCCTGAGGTAGGCATATGGTGATATCTCTGCAAGGAATGTTATAGAGCATATCCAAAGAACTTCTGTCCTTTGGTGTCAGACATCTTGGATATGATAGTGTACTTATGCTATGTAGGCTGCCTTTGCTCCAGACATTTTTCTGTTACTCTCAGAACTGGTTTTCAAGATTGAGAGGAAGATCAAATTTATTATTTTATAATTATTTTTTCATTGTTTTCCAGGATCTGTTATGGAGCATCATGATTTACTTTAGCCTTTAGACTTAGCCCTGAATATCTTCCTAGACTTTTCCCAAAACTTCTGTTCACCTTCAAATGATGAAGAGTTCATTTATTTTCATCTACAGGCTATGTTCCTTACTATCATTTATTTTATAACTCAAGATGTCCTAGATTTGGTCAATGGAACCTTTTGCAAGTTAGATCCTTTGTCTTCTTGACATTTTAAGGATACATAGGAGAGTAAGGAGTATAGAGAATCTTGCCAGGTTCATAATTAGACTTTGTGGCAAACAAAAATATAACAGTAATTCTGTATCCTAGTGACTGCTCTAGGTCTACTTGTTCTCAGGTGTCTTCTAAAGCTGTACAATCTTCCATGTGATTTCTGTTCATTGCACATGACTCCTGGATTCTGTGCAATTCTTTTTTTGTCTCTGTTAGTATGTTTTCCATTAAACCCCTAGAAACTAGGGCCTAGGATATATCTGAATTGATTGATTATTGTCCAATATAAGAGCACAATCATAGGCCATTAGCCTCCCTTTTCTTACTTACAGATGGCTGCTTTTAGGGAAACACATTTGTTTTGAACAGAGTTGATGTGTTGAGTTGTATGACCCTGAAGCCTATGTGCAGAGAAATTTTTTTTTAAGATTTTATTTTTAAGTAATTTCTACACCCAGCATGGGGCTTGAACTTACAACCCCGATATCAAGAGTCACATGCTTTACTGACTGAGCCAGTCAGGTGCCCTGAAGAGAGAGAACTTTGTTCTTAAGGGGTTGTGAATATTGAGGGTATCTGGAGGTTCAGTGACTATCTGGTTCAGTGGTTCTGGACTAAAAGTCATTTTTCCACCAAGGGGATATTTGGAAATTGCTGAGACATATTTGGATGCTGTAACTGGAGTAGGGTAGGGTAGAATGTCTTACTGGTGTCTAATGGGTAGAGGCCAGGGATGCTGCTAAATATCTTCCAGTGCATAGGACATCCCTCCACAATAAAGAATGAACTGGTCCAAAACATCAGTAGTGCTGAGATTAAGAAACAATAGCCTAATTTAATGGATATAAGGAGGAATGATATGGGGGTATTGAGAGGGAAATGCTAGTGTTTTTGGAGTGGCCAGTGTAAGAGATGTAGGTAGGTATGTTTGATCAAGAATAGGTTTTTGAAATTAAAAAGACAAGGGCAAGATTATGCACAGCATACACTGCATTTCTGAAGGATGAGAACCTCATCCATTGGGCTTTGGATTGGCACTGAAGAATTGTGGGAGGATCAGATTTGCATTTTAGAAAGTTTACTTGTAGAGTGTGAAATGAGTTCAGAAAGATGATCAGTCCTAAAGGATTCAGTATCCCAGAATATGGGAAGTTGTTTTAGATGATATTATTTCAGAGTTGTAATGTGTTTTACAGTTTTCTAAATGCTCATGGGAGGTGGTTCCTAAACTGTATTCCAGATAAGAAGCAGGCATTCCTAAAGAAATTTAAGTAGTTTCTGAGGGTAAAGATTTGGTTTTAGCAGGAAATGAGAGAGAGAATGTAGTGGAGTTTCTTAAGTCCATGGACAGAAAGTATTATTTGTTTGTAGATTATAGAAAATCTTTACAGTGGCTGGGAAGAAGTGGTATTTTAGTGCATTCATTAATTCTCCTTGTGCTTTTTAGGCTGTCAAACTATTTTAGGTGGTTGTGGCAGGATGAATATCAGTATTGATATTTAGAAGAAATGCTGGGATGTAGGTAACCCTGCCTTTTCTTATTGTTACTGGAATTGTGACTGCTTTTTCCCTTCCTTCACAGCAGACACAGCTGATATGATCTAGGTGATCTTTGACCACGAGATAAATTTATATTTGAGAAAACCTGTTATTGCAGTATGAAACTACTATAGTATTCTATCTCCAATAACACATTTGTGAATGACTTAAAAATATAGTCATTGTGACATCTAGGAAATGTAAATACAAATGTGTTTCTTGGTAATAAAAGAGAGGAATACTTTTCCTTAAAATTATTATAGTGGCATAGAAAACAAATGGCCCAGTCTTCACGAGTCACTTAGATCTGTTGTAATACTTTAAAAGTTTTAATAACTTTAAAAAATATAAATGCTCCTGTGCGCTGGCTGATAAGATGTATTATCAGAATTATATTGTTCAAAGTAATTTATTAAAGAACTATCCCTACTTTATTTTAAAAATCAAGTGTTTTGCCACTCTCGAAAACAGTATGGAGATAAAAGTTAAAAATAGAATTACCCTATGACCCAGCGATTGTACTACTAGGTATTTACCCAAAGGATACAAAGATGCTAATTTGAAGGGACACATACACCCTGATATTTATAGCAGCATTATCAACAATAGCCAAATTATGGAAAGAGCCCAAATGTCCATCAACTGATGAATGGATAAAGAAGGTGTGTGTGTGTGTGTGTGTGTGTGTGTGTGTGTGTGTGTGTGTGTGTGTGTGTGTGTGTAATATTGCTCAGCCATCAAAAAGAATGAGATCATGCTTTTTGCAACAATGTAGTTGGAGCTAGGGTGTATTATGCTAAGTGAAATAAGTTGAGAAAGACATGACGTATGATTTCTTTTTTTAAAAAAGATTTTATTTATTTGAGAGAGAGAAAGAGAGAGAATGAGCAGGGTGAGGAGGAACAGAGGATGAGGGAGAAGCAGACTCCCCACCAAGCAGATAGCCCAAGGTGGGGCTTGATCCCAGGACCCTGAGATCATGACCCAAGCCAAAGGCTGACACTTAACTGACTGAGCCACCCAGGCACCCCCTGCCCCCATATGGTTTCATTCATATGTAGAATTTAAGAAACAAAACAGATGAACATAGAGGAAAAACCCCAGGGAAGCCATAGAACAGACTGTTAACAATAGAGAACAAACAGGGTTGATGGAGGGAGGTGGGTGAGGGATGGGCTAAATAGGTGATGGGTATTAAGGAGGGCAATAGTTGTGATGAGCACTGTGTGTTAAATGTAAGTGATGAAACATAAATTCTACTCCTGAAACTAAAATCGCACTGTGTGTTAACTAACTGGAATTAAACAACAACAACAACAAAATACTTAAACAAAAATAGATAAAAAAATAAAAGTAACAGAGATTACACTGAAGTTCATTAATTTATACTCAGAAAAATCCCTCCTTGTCTAAAATGTAGAAGTGGAATATGTCATCTTTTTCTGAAGTTCTAAAGCCTGTGTGGTTAAGTCCATCCCATTTTATTTTTTAATCAACAACAATTGTTTGTTTACCAGGAAAAATCAATACTGTCTCTTTGTAAAATCAAAATTTTCTTCTTTACTCATGGAAATAGAAATTGCTTTGCAGGGATGCCTGATCTCCATTAATGATTTGGCTTTTCAAGCAGTTGTGTTTGCAGTTCTCATGCTGATATATGTAGGCGAATTTAGTGACACATAAAATTCTTTGTCATATTGTGTAATTGTTCCTGGTTAATGGCTTCCTCAAACTATGTTTAAAGCAGGTTAGGCATTGATATCGTAGGGAAATGAGATATATAAGCTATAGATACATAGGTGATCTGTAAATTGTATATCTATTAAAAAATACATATAAAATTTCCTTGTTGACATCCCGTCTACCAGTCTGTACTTCTTCTGGAATACTAAAGCAGAGCTCTGGTGCTCAGAAGTGCTTAACACGCATTCACTGAGAGCCCATGACTGCCAGCTCCTTCAGAACGCAGGTAGATGAAGTCCCTACTCTTGAGGCGCTTATACTCTGTTTGGCTAGGAAGTTGAAAACACATGCCATAATTAGACAGCGACAAAGCGCTAATAGATATTGCTCTTCAGCTTAAGGACAGAAGTAGGAACCAGAGGAATTGGGAAGTGTTCATGAAGAGATAGAATATCAAGCAGGCTTCCACTGCAGAGACCGATTTAGAGAGACTGTTCCCACCAACCACATGCAGCAACAGGCAAAAACAAGAGTGAACACAAAATGGCAGTACCAAGGGGAATGTGGTTAGTGTCAGGATATAGTGGGAAATGAATTGGAGAAATTTGGAGGGGGAGTAGACAAAAGTTCATCCAGAGAGGTACACGGTGGGAGAAGATCAGCTGTTGATGAAGCCGCAATGGAATAAGACTGTTTTGGAGTCAGTCTGCCTCTGGACTGATGCTGAGGTGGAAGGAGGGCCATGTAGCCCATCAGGTGACCCCTTCGGCAGTCTTGGTTTTGTCCAGAGTAGTATGGCAAAAGTGAGATGAAGGCAGAAGATGTGATGCAGAAAATCCACACTGAGTGTAAGATCTGTAGCTTGGACTACTGGGAAGATTGGAGAGTGCTGAGAACAACACAGAATCTGAAGAGCTACTCCAGTGCCCTTCATAGGATCGCCAAACCACAGAGCTGGCGTCAAGTCCTACCACAGAAACCCTTCAAAGGCTTGGTTTCCTAAGGCACCACTAAAGGTTTATAGTTTACTCTGAACAATGTGGAATGAGAAAAATCAGAAATATTATGGACTGGAAGTATGGCTTCTGCATTAACTTGATCATTTTAGTAAGGGGGCATGGCAGCTCATTCTAATGTTTGAAGTAGAACAAAGCCTGGTATATTTTCATCTCAGAGTAAATTAATTTAATTCTATATTTTTTATTATGCTCAATTAGCCAACATATAATACATCATTAGTTTTTGATGTAGTGTTCAGTGATTTGTTAGTTGAATTTATTTTAAAAAGTAACCACTTCACTGTAATGTTGGGACTGAGGTAGAAATAATGGTTTTGTTTTTTTTTTTTAAGATTTTATTTATTTATTTGAGAGAGAGAGAGAGTGAGAGAGCATGAGAGGGGAGAAGGTCAGAAGAAGAAGCAGACTCCCCATAGAGCTGGGAGCCCGATGTGGGACTCGATCCTGGGACTCTGGGATCATGACCTGAGCCGAAGGCAGTAGCTTAACCAACTGAGCACCAGGCACCCCTTGTTTTTTTTTTAATTACATGTCACAAACTGCTCATGTGGAAGTTTAAAAAAAATAAATATTTTTTGTGTGAGGAAAAATTATTTTTACCTGAGTAAAACTTAAACCTAGTTTATGTAGTAAATATCCTTATTTTGCTGTTAGGCTGATATAACCCCAGCAAACGTGGCAAGTACATTGTGCCTGGAGCTCATTTTGCCAAGATCTGTAGAAGCCTGTGAGACCATCCTGTGAGAAAGTAGATGAGGTTCCCTCCCCTTTTTTTTAAAGATATTATTTATTTATTTGACACAGAGAGAGAGAGAGATCACAAGTAGGTAGAGAGGCAGGCAGAGAGAGAGGAGGAAGCAGGCTCCTTGCCGAGCAGAGAGCCCAATGCGGGCCTCGATCCCAGGACCCTGAGTCATGACCTGAGCTGAAGGCAGAGGCTTTAACCCACTGAGCCACCCAGGCGCCCAATGAGGTCCCCTTTTAACATTTATCTGGGTCCATTATCTTTTTTTTTTTTTTTATGATTTTATTTATTTGTCAGAGAGAGAGCACAAGCAGGGAGAACAGCAGAGGGAGAGGAAGAAGCAGGCTCTCTGCTGAGCAGGGAGCCTGATGCAGGGCTTCATCCCAGGACCTTGGGATCACAACCTGAGCCAGAGGCAGACGCTTAACCAACTGAGCCACCCAGGCACCTCTGGGTCTTTTATCTGGGTCCTACAACCATCCTGGGTTACCAGGGGCATTGGGTCCCAGAGTCACTGTTCCTCTCCAGAAACCTTTTTATTAGAGTTAGAGATGCTTTAGGAGTCCTAGGGAGACATTCCTAGACGCTGGTCACCTTGTTGCACCTTGGCAGTCCCCTTTGTTCCTTCTCCAGTGACATGTACTGCTCCTCCTGGGCAGAGGTGAGCCTCCATTTCTTGCAACTAATCCACTGAGTAGCAGTGTGGGAGTCCAGGGTGCAGGACAAGCTACTTAATTTGTGGGGCCCAGTGCAAAGTGAAAATGCAGGGCTCCTTGTTCAAAAATTAAGACTTTTAAGATCTCAATGCCAGAGTATTAAAGCCAGCCTGGGGCTCCATGCACCTGCACAGGTCATATGCCCACAGAGCCAGCCCTGTGTGTGGGGTGGGGTATCCTGACCTTCTCTCAAGGTCTTGCGAGGCACAGAAGGGCTGCCTCACTTTCCACCCAGATCGACGAAGGCACACAGAAGGCAGGCTGCTGCTTCTACCTTCTTCTCATACACTCCTGCCCATGATCCAGAGTTAAGGAGAGTGGTCGGTAGCTCCCTCCATGCCCTCTGCACTCAGATTGGTTTTGTTAATTAGGAGCATTGTTCCTATACAATTGGTTGACTTCTCCTGGCATTTAAGTGCTAGGTTTTAAGCTCCAAAATACAGGAGAAAATTCAAAATGTGGTGGGCAATGTGGGCGATGAATCTAAGTGTATGGGGTAGGCTGAACCTTATGTGAGGAACAGTGTTAGGGAAGTAGAGGCTTTGTTTTAAGGAAAAAAAGCAAGATAGGAGAGCTTTCAATGCCAGGGGTGGTAGAATTCAATCTCTCTTTTCACCATAGTTATTAAAGTTGCTGAAAATTCTGAATTAGCAAATACTGTTCTGTTGCTCTTAGGGGTAATACAATGTTAGGTTCCTGGGATCCTGTGGTCACAATTTTCATAACCATTTAATAAGTAATCTTGTTTTCTGTGTATTTCTTATTAATATATGTATTGTTGATTCATTTACATTTCACTCACAACTAGCAGCACTGTAACTCATGTCTGAGTGAAGCATATCTAAGTCATGTATTTTCTCTATAAGACACACCGCAAGCTTCTTGAACTTAGGGATGCTAGATAGCACTTCAGAACTGTGCTTGGGGACCATTTTAAGCAGAAAACCAACAAAAAGCACAAAAATTCAAACTCACGGGACTAAACAGACGGCAGAAAGTAAAAGAGCTGAAACAAGATGGCAAAACATCACTTCAGTCAACCCCAGCTGGGAATGTGTTTGTGGGACAACTCAAAATTTTCACCACTGTGTGCATGTCAGCAAATGACCACAAAAACAGCATGAGTATTGATTTGGGGGCTAAAAATAAATTTTAGGAAGTAGGCAAATTTTCAAATACAGAATCTGTGGATGATGAGGATCAAATGTAAATTTCAACTATTCCATCACAGTGAACAGGTCTATATGGGGAAACCATCTATTAACATGGCAAAAAGAGTTTACTCTTTATTTATAGGAGATAATAATGGGATGTAATATACTCATATATAATAAACCAAGGCAATGTTTTTAAAATTTGGCAGAGTTGAATCAGATGATGGGGGAAAAAAAGTTACTCTGTGTCAGAGTTTCTAAGTTAGACTTAAAATGCATATACTTGTCTCTGAAAAGAGAATGTGAAGAAGGTGTTGTGGGTTTGATAGCTGATTGTGCTAATAATAATCATTAGGTGTCAGCTAATTATAATGTGTAGAAATAAAATGTCCGACTGATAGTAGGTTACATTAGTTTCAGTCCCTGAGTCATCTCTTGTAAACAAGGGTTGTAGCAAGGTGAGGAGATGAGAAGAATTCAGATAGGGAAAAGGCTGATATAGTCCAAAGTATTGTCCACTCCCTATTTCGTGATTATAGGAATTCCATTGGAAAACAGAATTTAGTGAGTATGTATGATAGTGTTGAAATTCACAAAATGTGATCACACATTTTCAGAGCATTCTCTTATGAATTTCACTTTGTATTCAAAATACTTTGAGACATTCCTATGGTAGGGACTATTGTGTGAAATAAATTAGATAAGGCAGTGCTTGATATGTTGACAAGGTAATTGAAAATGTCTGATGAAAATTTTAGTCATGTATAAGAAGCAGTTTGTGTGTGTGTGTGTGTGTGTGTGTGTGTGTAGCAAGGGATCCTCTGTCAATATTTTGTGTTTTATTGGTATCTTGCAGCAAAGGTTTAAAATATTTTTTTCACTTTTCTGCCTTCTAAAAACCCATACTGTTCTTTGCAGCCTGGTGTGCTATTGGTTTATAGTTGTTCTTCACAGCAGTTTCCTAAAATTGTGTTCTTTCTCCTTGAAGCCTTCCATTTCACTAAGAAGACTAAGTTAGCAACTGCCCCATTCTCCCTTTGGGTACTGTTTTTCCCTTTAAATGAGTACATCTTTCTAAATAACTGTTTACTGACTTGCCTAAACCAAATGATAATGTAGGACTGCTGATTATGAGGAAAGCTCAAAGATAAAAATCTTCATTTTTATAATGAAATGGTTGCTTATAATGCTTTTAAACAATTTGTGGACTCAGTTTTAGAAGATCGTTTTTCTAAATTACTATTTTTCTTCATTTCTGGAGCAGTGGTTCCAAAAAAATCAAAATCAATCTCTCTCTCTCTCTCATACACACCCTCATTGTATGTGTGTGTGTGGGGGGGCTGGAGTTTCAGGTTATATTTAGGAAAAGCTTAATTCTTGGAGATTAATGGTGCATATTATCATGTTAATGTACTGGAAAAGTTCTGCAGTGAAAAAATCTGTTAGAACATTGCCCAAACTGTTTGGTCATGGAAACTTTTCATGCAGAATATCCTTTTGATATCCCCTTAGACTAATGTTCCATAAAATGGTTGCCCTAAAGATAAATGCTTAAATGTTACCACTTAGTCAAATACAGTATCTACTATATGCTAGACACTGGGATAAGTTGAAGGCATACAGTTGGTGATAAAGCCTTGTCAGGATCCTCAAGAACAGAGTAGTGAATAATGATAAAATACAGTGTGATAGAGTAAGTACAAGGTGCTGTGAAAAGAATGTGAGTAGGGCACCTCACCAACACTTGGCAAGGAAGGCCGCTTGAAGAAAGCATTCGGGTTCATTCATTCATTTTGCAAAAATGAGTGTCTTCTAGAATAGATGATACATCTGTAAATAAAATCAGGTCTCTGGGGGCACCTGGGTGGATCAGCGGGTTAAAGTCTCTGCCTTTGGCTCAGGTCATGATCTCAGGGTCCTGGGATCAAGCCCCACATTGGGATCCCTGCTCGGCAAGAAGCCTGCTTCCTCCTCTCTCTCACCTACTTATAATCTCTCTCTCTGTGTCAAATAAATAAATAAAATCTTAAAAAAAAATAAATAGATCAGGTCTCTGTTCTGATGAAGGTTAAATTCCACTGGGGGAAGGCAGATAATAAGCAAGTAAATAATGTAACATTTTTGATACTGGAAAGTGCTATGAAGAAAATGTGGAATGTAGCTGAAGTTGGGTTGATAAGACTTTGGGGTTTTCTCAGTTATGGGCACTGAGAGGACAATTGAGTCATGGAGTTTTGACTCCATCAATAGTGGACCATGGAAGCTGGATGAGGAAGGAAGCCAAGTCTAGAGGAATCCCGTAGTAGGTGGAAGGAGTATGGTTAAGGGACTGAAATTCCAGAGATCAATGGATAGGATTGAGTGAGTTAGTAGAGTAGTGAGTTTGTGGTCATGGGAGATAATTTATTTTAAGAATTCATTAGTGGGTCCCTCTGAATGATAAAGTCTAAGATGTGGCCGTGTTCTACAGTGACCAAAGAACTGTGACAGTACTGGTCACACTGGACCTGAGGAGGTTGTCCTGATGATCAACATGGTCATAATACCACTCAGTAGAAGTACTTGGGTTGGAGAGGCCATGAACCTAGGTCTAAAGCCTTTAGAGGAAGAGGGGGAATGGCAGAACTGGAAAATACAAAGTGGTGTAACTAGATAGAGACTCAAAGGAATAGAAAATTAAAAAAAATAAGAATAAGGGAGAAGTGATTGGAAAAGTTGCTATGTGCAGCAGTAGGTGCTTCCTTTCTTACTCTGACTCTCAGGAAGTGGAGTGTGGGGTATGAGTGGCCTCCAGGGTCCTGGAATGTGGTTTCATAGATCAAGCATGGTTCTAAACAGGTTGTGACTTTTCCCTGTGGTTAGCAACTGACAGACACCAAACTTCAAATTTCCTGTCTCCATGTTCAGTGCATTTTATCTTAACTGCAGGGGTGTCAAGACTACAAAGTAAAAAGTAATTGCAAATTCATCAAGCAGCCAAATAAATACTTCTTTCATGAGTTCTCTCTCTCTTATTTTTAAGAGTTTATTTATTTGACAGAGAGAGAGAGAGAGAGATCACAAGTAGGCAGAGAGGCAGGCAGAGAGAGAGGGGGGAAGCAGACTCCTTGCTGAGCAGAGAGCCCGATTCGGGGCTTGATCCCAGGACCCTGGGATCATGATCTGAGCTGAAGGCAGACGCTTAACCCACTGAGCCACCCCGGTGCCCCTCATGAGTTCTCTTGATACTGTATGTACTCTGTGGAGTTGTTTACATAATGAACCAAGCTTCTGGATTTTCATGCAGGTAGCTTTTGAATTTTGGATATCTGATATTTGAAAAGTTAACTTATTCACCAAATTCCCAGACCTCCATCTGTGACCACATTTCTCTCTCCACCCCCAATTCCCATACTCCTGTCACATTCCTCTTGTCCCTTCCATCCTGCCTTGGTCCTGACAATGGCTAGAAGTTTTGCAGGAACCCCAAACCTACATCTCATCCCTGGAGACCTTTGAGAGGTCAAATACATTACTTCAAATACATTTTCCTTGGAGTCTTTGTGAGAAATAACTGGTGCTGGAGTGCTTTACTTTAGAAATTAAGAAAAGGGCTTTGTAGTTAGACAGACCTGGATTCGATTCCTGGAGCCACTATTTATGGATGGTGTGACTTTCATCAAAGAGAACCTTATTATTCTCTTTTCTAAATGTGAATGAAGTAAGATTGATGCTAAAGTATTTAGCACAGGACAAACACATGGTGCTTCAATCAAAAATTGTAGTGGTTCTCATTAGCATCTCCGTAGGTTCTGGGTACCATCATTGCAAAATGCACCTGGAGTTGACTGGATGTGGTGGGGAGGAATATATGGAATCTGTTGTTCCACAGGAGTAGATTGATTCTTGACATTCTTCACTGTGAATCTGACATTCCTTAAGACCCAGTCTCACACAGACTTTAAAGCCCTGCCTAGGGGTGAAAGTGAGGCAAAATCTGGACTATAAATAGCCTGGCCTTTAATTTTGTAGGACTGCCAATTAGGGGTTCTTAACTATGGCTACATCTCAATGTCTCCTGTGAAGCTGAAAAAAAAATATAGGCTTCATACTCACAGGAGATTTTCATTTATAGACCTGGGGTAGGGCCTGTGTAAATTATTTCAAAATATACATAAAGAGGTGTATGAACGGGTAAAGTTAGAAGGTAGAATTAATAATTAAAACTCCCCAAAGCTGTTGGGATTATGTAAGGTAATTTGTGAAGTTGCCTAGCACATAACTGCGATTCAAAAGTTCTGTCAGTTATCCTTGGTTACATAATAAATCACCCCAAACTTGATGGCATTCAAGAATAAGCATTTATTTCTCACCCTTTAAATGTTGGCTGCAGCAGCTCTGCTGATCCCAGCTGAGATGTGAGATAGCAGAGAAGGGGTGGGGTTGGCTGGAACAATTTAACCCAACTTAGCCCACAGCTTTCCTCCACATGCCTCTCATCCTTCTTCCTCCAGCAGACTAGCCCAGACCTCATTGTATATCAGAAGCACAAGAGAGCAAGTGGAGATACACATCACCTCTTGAAGCTTAAACTCAACATTACTTCTTCCTCATTCTGTTGGCCAAAGTGAGTCACGTGGCCAAGTTCTTGTGTCAAGGAGTGATGACATATATGCAGAGGACATGAATAAAGGGAGGTATGGAGAATGTAGTACAGTAGTGCAGTCTGTGACAGAAGTCTGGAATATAAGTAAATGTTAAGTAACTGCAAATGAAAATAAATGTCTGTGAAGGACCTGCTCTACATTAGGCTCTGTGGTAAAATGCCAAGGAAAAGTGACCAGGAATTACCCATAGTAGAGGATTCATGATCTATATTTGTTATTCTAGGAGTTAAATAGGCTCTTAAAGACCAGGATTTTGGAAACTTATCTCCATTTTATAACTTTTTTCTCCCCATTGGAAAATTCATACAGGATTTCAAATGAACTTTGGAAAATTATTCATAAAATGTGACCACATGTGTTTTCCTTATTGCTTGAAGTGCCACTCCATAATAAAATATGTTATAAAATGGTGTTATTGAACCCCAAAACTACATCCTTTTCAGCTACCATCTAATTATAATGTTGCATATCTAGGGAGACCCACAGGATGCATTGCATGTTGGATTTTAACATAGAGGAAATAGGTACTATCTGATACTTTCATTGGGGCTACCTGGAAGAAATTTGTATCTTTGCCAAGTCTTTATTTGTAATGATATGAATCCTTCTTCACAGGTTCATTACTGAGTTCAGATGTAATAAGTATGTGAAAGTAGCTTTAAGGTTATCAAGTATCATGAACCAGTAATACATAGGAGTAGTTTCTTTAAGAGCATGGAGAGTGAGGTCTTGGGTACCACAACCAAATTCCATGCCTTGATTTCTGGCTTTGTCACACCAGTTGTGGGATGTGGGACTAGTTAGGTAATCTCTGTGCACCTCAGTTGTTCCTTGTTTGAAAAGCCAATAAGACACTGACCTACCCTCTAAGGTAGTTGTGAGGATTCAGTGATGTGTAGTCTCTGTGAACCTCTTAGCTGGGCACTATGCCTGACCCCATTCATTCTAAGTGTTCAGTAAGGGTTATATATATATATATATATATATATATATATATATATATATATATATATATATATATATATATATATACAAAATCA
>LNAC01000998.1:211008-269417 GCA_002007465.1 Ailurus styani | reverse complement strand
CCCTGGCATACAAAATATATATATATATATATATATATATATATATATATATATATATATATATATATATATATATTGCTACAATAACTGAAATACAAATAAAGTTACTTTTTAACCAATTAAATCCTTAAAGATTGCTAAAACAAGTCTGAGATATGTGGTAAATTTTATAAGTTTAGAATTTGAGTGGAAAAGTTTGAAGGTTTATAACCGCTTTTGGATTTTTCAGCTCTTACTTAAGTGTGAGGATTATTTTGAAAGAAGAAATCAAACACTGTGGACCTGCCACATGTACAGTAACATGTTATACCTAGGAAGATGTGGTCTCCATCTTCCAGAAGCTAGCAAGTCATCGGGGAAAACAAAGATAGAAACAGCGCAGACTAGGTATGTAGAAGGAGCATCACCCAAACTACCAGGCAGGTGCCAGGGAAATGATAGCCTTAACTTGATAGCATGTATTCAGATGACCGCTCAGTGGTTAGCCACAGCAGAGTGTGGTTATGCAGTCATTGACACAGGGAGGAAGAGTTAAGTGGTGGTCTTACAAGGTGTCTGCAGTTGAAATGAGAATCCAGAGAGGGAGAAAGGGAGTTTTGTTGTTGACGGTAGCAGTGCTCCTCAAGACTCTGAAAGGGCTGCTGCTTTGCAGGGGATTGCAGAAAAAAGCCAGGTCAGCACACGCCGTGGGTCTCCTATACAGAGCGAATGCAGTCATGCATCATTAACAATGAAGTGGTTGGTTTTGGCTGTTGCTGGGAGAGGCAGAAACTGGCTTATTCAGGGTACGGTGGCTCTGCAGTGCCAAAGCTTATGCTGTTTTGAGCCAAGAGTATATTCCAGTATATTTAAGAATGATTGTCTTTGCAGTCTGTCTTTTTAAAAGTGTAATTTCAAAGTTTAGGTGAAATTTTGTTTGCCTGCTTCTTATCCAAGTGATATGATTTATTTGTACATTTTTGGCAAATGTAACTGGCAAAATACTCCTAGGATGTCACTGCTTAGTTATAGCTTAGTCTTATATATAGCCTTTAAATGTGCGTATTGGTCTTTACCTCAATATGGCAAACAAATAAAGCTTTAATGAACTAGTGTATGTAATAGAATCAAGGACCCTAGTAGTAAGTCAAAGAGGGGAATGGAGAATACCATTTTCCCTTTGCAAAACATAAAAATAACAGATTTTTTTTTCCATAAAGTATATTAAAGTAACTCACAACAAATGCTAACACTAAACAGAAAAGTGATTTGTTAGTTTATCTTCTCTGTTTGTTATATTGCAGTGCTATAGTTCCTAGAATTTAAGTTCCAGTAGAATAAATTAGCCACCTTTTCACCTTGTTCTCTCCAGCTGAGTGCAACTAAAAAGGAAACAAATATGTAATAGACTTCCGCCTGCAAGAATAGAGGCTGCCCCTATGAATTCGAGGGTCCCCAGGACTCAGAGTAACTGCAGCAATGCCAGTGAAAGGGACCACATGGTTGAGGTCAGCGGTGGTGATGCTGTGTCAGGCCGGAGAAGGTGGTCAAGTCGCTCACAAAGACACTGCTTGGGAGAATGGACTTGTTTACAAAAGGTGTTGCGGTGTCCATGAAGTATGTGCCGCCATATGCTCAAGGGTTGAAGATAAGTCGAGGTGCTAGGGAGAAATTTAATATATTCTGCTTATTCTTCCTGTTCTTTTCCTGTTTGCTGTTACACAGGAATCCATGAAGGTGCTGCAGCTTTATCTTTATTTTTTTAAATACATTCTGTTATAGTTAATGTGTCCTTTTGGAAAGTAAGATGGAGAATGCTATAAAAAGGTTAAAATAATTTATTGATAATAACAATGAAATTGGGACTAGTAAATAAGTATACTAGATTATAGCAAGCATCATCATATTTGTATACTTAAGGGTCTTCAGAACCTTTGAAGAATGTATAGAGAAGTTGGGTGGGAGATGTCTTTATGGTTAAGATTTTTAAAGTGTTTATCTACAAAACTGTCTACCTACTCAGGGGAAAGAATAATGCCTGTTTTAACTCATTCTCTTCCTTAAAACATGCAGATTCAGCTAATCAGCTATTTCATTTATAGTTTTAAAACCAGACTACAAACTGTGTGTGGCTTTGGACATCCTGGTTTTATGGTGGCAGAAGTTGGCATGGCATTTCCTTAGCCTGGGAGTTTTAATTCCATCATATTTCCAATTCTTAACACTAGGCAGTATTTCACTGACTTCTCTGAAACTTAATCTTATAAAAGTCCTAGGATGATTCATACTAGCTTTCCTTCCCCAGATCATGACTCATTTTTAAAGTTGTATTGGAAAAGCTTTTGTAAGTTAAGGTGAAATATTTAGAGTTTGGCACTTGGCTATTTCCCCGAATACTCATTTGGTCTCTGCCAGCAGTGAGTGTGATGACAGGGTCAGATTTTATTTCTCAGGTGTTCCTGTTGGTGTTTCATTTTGCAGATCTAAGTAGGGGGTTAGAAGGGAGTGCTGAAACAGAAGAATAAGTCTTTGGTTCTTATGAGATGGAAACCATTCAAGGACACCTGGCGTAAAAGGTTTTGTTCGTTTCTTAGCATTTGGCTTTCTTACTATTTTATCAGCATTTATGAGACCGGTCTTCTGGGAGTATTCATTGTCTCTTTTCTTTGCAGAGTTCCCACTAAAAGTATCTAGACAGTTGATGGCACAAAGGAGAATTCTAAAGACATTATGGCTTATAAAGTGATAAATGGGAGACACACATCCATTTCTTGGCAGAAAGATGTGAAGGAAAATATAACATCAGAGCAAATGCAAACTACTTTACAACAGTTTGAAAGATGCCTTTGAAATATTTTTGTTTGTGTGGTTTGTTAGCTTTGTTTTTCAAGACAAGGACTCATTCCTCAAGAGAGTAGCGTGAGTTTGTGCTCTGGAGTATAGTTATTGTGGTGAACCATACAGCTGTAATTATAACACACTAAATTGGCTCAAACCTTCATTTGAGGTTTAATGCTTGACATGTTAAATGCTTTAGTCCTCTTTTAGGAAGCTTTCTGTAACAGTGAAATCGTACTATGTGAAGTTAAACTATGTTAGGATCTTTCTTGTAGACAGAGGATCATAAAAGGACTGAGGTTTTTTTTTTCCATTAATAATGAAAAAAGTTTATGAACCTGTCATGAATGAAGTACAGTAATTATTTAGTGTAGTTTGCATTTAATTCCCTGCATTGCCAAATATTCTTCTATGACTCTCTCTTTCATCACTCCCTCCTGACTCCCTCTTTAGATCTGCAACCAATTTTAAGGAGCACATCTGTCATCATCTTGTATATAATTAACACAGTGTCTTAGGTGGTGTCATCTGAATTACTCAACAGGGATAATGATTAGGTAATTTGAGATGTCATAATTGACCCCAGATCTTCCTTCTCTGAAGGGTAATAGTAGATAATGGTTTCTAAACCATTGCACCCTTTCAGTTGAATAGAATGTAGGATTAAAAAAGAGAAATATAGTGTCTTCCTGGATGTTTTTAATTTCTTTATTATTTAGCATGCTAAATTTCTGTAGCATTCATTTTCCTCACTCATGTTCCAAATTAAAATCAGTTTGCTCTGGTATTTGTTGACATCAGAACTGACTTCAAGCATTTTACTTACAGAATCCATGCTGGAATTAACAATGAGCCAAGCTCCAGGGGAAATAATATATTAAATCCAGTTTTTGAGCACCCCTGAATTCAAGGCTCTATGCTTAACAGACACAAAAGTCCCTAAGATGTGGTTCATAACGTTTAACTGAACTTAAGTTCAAATCGTCAAAGAAGCGGTCTCAATAAGAAAAATTACCCTCCCCCACATCTGTGTAAGGCTTTTCTTGGGAAGAATCTTGGAAGGAAGTGTTCCAGACAGTGAGATGAGACATCTCAAGGAATACTGATTCAGATTTTCACTCTTGGTTTGGGGTCACCTTTGATTTCCTTTGCATCACCAAGGACTTGGTTACTTGAGAGACAAGTGGTTAGTGGTTTTGGGAGCAAACTATGGAGTCACAGTGCCAGGTTGAAATCTGGGCTGGTTACTTAATCTCTCTCAACTTTTTGTTTTTTTTTTTTACTTTTAAAAGGGATGATAATAGAAACATCCCTGGAGAGTGCCTGGTGCCCTAATCGGTATTGAGTGAGTGTTAGCTTCTATTACTTTAACACTGTTTTCCCTGTAAAACCCAAGTGTTTGCAAAAATATTTTGTTGTTGTCATTCACTTTTGCCAACTGGGAAAGACTGGCAATTGTAGGAAATAATTGTTCTAAATACTATGGAAGTGCGATGATAAAACAGATGTAGATACCTACTGTGTGGCAGATACTGTGCTAAGTGGTTTTGGATATATTATTTCACTTAATTCTCATGACAGATGTAAGGAGTAGGTAGCCTTAGCCCAGTTTTATTGACAGAAAAATAGCGTAACCTCTTTGCATATCAGTTTCCATTGGGTCACTTAACTAATAGGTAGTTAGAACTGGAATGTCACATCCTGATATTTTTTGCTTCAAAAGTTCATGTTTCTTCTGTAGTACCTCACAGCAGTAGCTATGAAATGACTCTCAAAAATGCCGAGTATCGCAGGCTTCCACTTACGAAATGAGTAAGCCACAGGAGGAGGGGTGCAGGATAGGGAATATAGTCATTGGTATTGTGGTGGCATTACATGGTGACAGATCATAGCTATACTTGTGAGTGTAGCATAACATATGGACTTGTTGAGTCACTATGTTGTACAGCTGAAACTAATATAGCATTGTGTGTGAACTATTCAATTAAAAAAATAAAAAAATGCAGAGTACTGAAACACTCTATCAAAAGATTTTTCTATCAAAAAATGCAGAAAGTATCAAAGTTTTGAGGCTTCTGAAGAGCTTATACAACTTTCCAAACAAAAATAATTTATTCAAATTATATTTGGAGATAAAGTTTTGAGCAAAAGAGATTCCTACTTCCTAGCTTTCTGTTCGTTCAACTAGTCAAAGCCACCAGTTGATGTCAAAGGATTCTTGACACATTCTGAAATAAAACTGGTAAGATACCTAACCCAGTAAAGCCGTTCGCTTATGGCAAGATGTATGGGAGAAAAGCAGCCTTTGTTCTGTGTCTCATCATTCAGGATATGGTTCGAGAACAGTATCTGCCTCACTTGGAAGTTTTCACAGATGCAGAATCTCAGGTTCATCCTTGACTCTCTTGCATCAGACTTTACGTTGTCACAAAGTCTGCAGCTGATTTGTACACACAAATTTCAGACTCACTGCTTTAGAAAACAATAGTGTCGACAGATTACTTTGTTGTACTAAATGTAAATTAAGAAGAGTACAAAAGCATGGCTGCTTACCTAGATAAATTTATAAACTACTCGGCCAGCACTCTAGCAGCTGAAAGCACAGCTGTTCACTTGAGGGCAGGGTTCTTGGAGTCAGCCTGGAGCAAGTCCCAGCTCTCCTACCTAGATGTGTAAGCTTGGGCAAGTCCCTAGCAAAGGGCTGGGATGATCCTGTCATACATGGTCAGTGTTCAGCAGAATACCTGCCATATAGCGAGCCATCACTAGGTGGTGGCTGTTTACTGTTAAAGAATCTTTATCTTAGACCTACGTACCAGTTGTGTAACTTGATTAATTAAAGTTCACACGGTTAGAATGTGGCACGATGTGCTGTCTTGAGGAAGGAAAACTAGTCATGTAGTGAAAATAGGACTTTAAGGCTTGAATTCTAGATCTGGCTGTACCACCAAGCTGCTGCCTAACTTTGGGCAAGGCTTAGCTATCCCATCTGTAAAATGGAGCTAATGATGCAGGTCATGCCTACCTGGTAGAATTCCAGCAGGTTGGCTGAAATAGTAACTGTGAAATTTTGTCGTTTGCTGTTAAGGCAGCAAGTCAGAACTGATACTCTGGGGGCCCTTTTTGTATAGAGAGCTGGAGCTGAGGTATCTACTTAAAACTGGGTGAAAGACCAGATCAAAAGCAATTATTTCTATACCATTGTTATGATAAATACATGGAAATAAAATAGTAAGAAACATAAGCTTGAAAAATAAATTGTATGATTGCTTTGTCCCATCTGCTTGGTGCTTGCTGGTTCCTGACGCTGACCCGGTCATATTCAGTTTCATTCCTTGTAATGCAAATTATATTCCCTTGTCATTAACCTTGTTATGTACAATTCATGTTGTGAAAAGAGGGCTATGAGGGAAACACCTGTATTTCATAGAAAGTTGCTGGCTATGGAACCAATGCTGGCAGTACATAGGGAAGTGTGTAGAATCCATTGTATAGTGCGAGGTATGTCCATTTTGGGGAGATCATTGCTAGTGCATTACCCTTCTTTCTTATTTTAATGTAATCGATCTTGTAGTTTATTGGTAGACCAAAAGTCTTTACCTGAAAGTATCATAAAAAACTACATGTACTTTTTTTTTCTCGCCACGTTAAGTGTAATTACCATCTGTCACCATACAAGGTTATTATAGTATTATTGACTTGATTCCCTATGCTGTACTTTTCATCCCCCTGACTTATTTATTTTATAACTAGAAGTTTATACCTCTTAATTCCATAACATAAAATTACATGTACTTTCCATTGTAGATTTTAACTTAAAAGAATAAATATACTTTGATTCACCAAATGTTTGATATAGAGCCTTGGACTGTGATTGGCTGAAGAAAGTTCTGTCTCATCTCTCTGGTATAAAAACACATCTATGATGCAGAGTTTGTAAATGCTAGTTTAAGTTCTTTAGTTTAAGATGGAGACCTTAAGTGCCTGTGAACCAGTCTGAATCCATTTAAACTTTTATCAGACCTCATTCCCCCAAACCCAAGATGTTTTGAGGACATTTAATTCTGTAGCAGTTTATTTGAGTAACCTATGTTTATGGAGCTTTTCCAAATCATTCAGATTAATTTCCATTGAAAACTTTGTTTTCATCCTGATATTTCCCCAATTTATGTAATAATTAAATTATATAATTTTAACAAGCACAACTGGCATAAACAGGTTTGGGAAGAAACAGGACTGACTTACTATGTATTAATCTCGGCTGGTGGGAGCTGATGTGGTTGGGGCAACTGGGGTACCAGAAAGTGGCCCATGAGTACTGAATATTCACAGTGTCGTTTAGCCAGAATGTTTCACAGAAGAAACAGAGCATAATGGAAAGAAAATCAGTAAGTTTTAGTTGTAGTATGCCTCTTGGCAACTGATTATAAGATGCCTGGCATGAAGTGTTTTGTTTTTGGGTTTTGGAGGATTTTTTGCTTAATGTTTCATGAAGGCTAAGTTACAGTCATTTGGCAAACATGTGCTGTTTCACAACATAAAAGCTTCTTTTCTCATGGGGCTGTTGTGAATATCTCTCACTGTATGCTTTGGAATTGCGTTTAATACATAAAATCTGCACTGATTCTGGACTTCAGTAAAAGAGATCTTGACAGATTGGTTGGGGATGGAAATGAGGTACTTCAGTGACTTTTAAAAGGCTACTAAATTGTTCATCCAGTTCTTGTAAAACCAAAGGATGCAGTTGTAGTACAGAGAAAACTTTCCATTTTTTAATTGCTTACGTTTTTAAATGAATATTTTTGGTTCTTTGTTCAAAGAACATTTTGACAAAAAGCATAGTTGAAGTGCACATAAGTATACATATAATATACTGACTTCTCAAAATCAGAGGGAGGTTTTTTTCTCTCCCTTAGAGTTCTAGTATTTATTGGAAGGTTTAACTAAATGTGCTTGAGATCATTTTTTTTAAGAGAACAATTTATATCTGTAACTCATGCATATTCTCACCATTTGAGAAAGGCCAATACGATACTCTTTCTCTCTATAATGAAGAGGGGTCTGCTGTATGTTGACAGAGCACTGGAATTGAAGCCAGAAGGCTACATTTCAAACCTTAGCCTGGGTGATGTCTGGAAGGGCCTTTAATCACTCCTTAGTTTCTTTATCTGTAAAATGATGGCAGTAGGCCATTTTCATTCATAAAATGGGAATGACTATACCAACTCATAAGGCTGTTGTCAGGATTAAGTGAGAACATATTAAGCACTGTCTTTATAACATATTAGCAGGATTAAGTGAGATATAATATATTAGCACCGTCTTTAGTAAAAGCTTGATAAATGTGGCATTTATCTTTTCAGAAATTCAGAGGTGACTGCTCCAAGCCTTTACCCTTGAACCTGACAATTTTCTTTTCTTTTTTAAGATTTTATTTATTTATTTGACAGAAAGAGATCACAAGTAGGCAGAGAGGCAGGCAGAGAGAGAGGAGGAAGCAGGCTCCCTGCTTAGCAGAGAGCCCGATGCAGGACTCGATCCCAGGACCCCGAGATCATGACCTGAGCCAAAGGCAGACGCTTAACCCACTGAGCCGCTCCGGCACCTGACACTTTTTTTTTTATGTAGAGCTTAATGCCCTGTTGCTGAGTAGGCGCTCTTCTGGACTCATTCTTCAGGCCTGTTTCCTCCCATCTCCTGCTTTATGCTCCAGAATAGAGCGAAGCTACAGTTGATAGACTAATAACCAGTTGCCTTCATCTTGGCCTTTTTTATCTGGTGAACGGCTGGCCATTAATGAGTGACCTATAAATCTCTCTCAGCTAGTGCTTTGGAGCCCCATGTGGGAACTTTCCTAACTAAAACAAAGGAGGGCAGATCTGAAAAGAGTGGCCAGCCTCTTTTCTCCTCCCCTCTCCACCCTTCCCAGCAGTGAGATTGTGGCTGTAGTCTTCCTGCTCCTAGTAACTAGCACCTGCCCTTCCACAGAAGGCTCTCTGGGTACATGGTACCTCAGCACCCACTGCTCTGCTGGTCTTCAGCTCTCCTGCTGCTCCCCAGGCTGTTTTTATTTTGCTTTGTTCTGGTTTTAGTGTGGCTAACCATATCATGAAGAAACTGGTTTGCTGACCCTTTCTTGTCTTGCCAACATCATACCCCAACTATACGGGAAGAAGGAAAAACATTATACACAACATTTATGCAACCTTTGTTTCTGGAAAGGGCAGCCAGTATAAACAATTTGCAGAGGACTGAATGATTGGGGGATCTGAAGAAGCATCCTAATCAGCATTACCTGATTCCACAGAAGAGTCAAGATCTTAAAGATAGATGTTGGGACAGTCACATATACACTCTGCATGCCCAGAAAGGAATGAACTTGAGTGAGGACAGCCTAGCTTCTTGCTGAGGCTACTGCCTTCCCTTTTCTGATATTTTTCAGCAGATAAGGACTATTGAATTAATTACTGTGGAAGTCTAGGAAAATAGCACTTTAAATGTTTTCTTTCTCAAGAAGTTTGAAATGGAAAGTGTGTCTCTAGATGAGACCTAAAAAGCTCCAGGGAAGTTTTATCAGTAAGATTTTTTTTTTTTTAAACGTGGCTCTGGTTAAAATGTATATAGGGGCACCTGGGTGGCTCAGTTGGTTAAATGTCCAACTCTTGATTTTGGCTCAGGTCATGATCTCAGGGTCATGGGATTGAGCCCCATGTTAGGCTCAGCACTGGGCATGGAGCCTGCTTGGAATTCTCTCTCTCTCTATCCCTCTGCCCCCCCCAGTTGTACATATGTGTACGCTTTCTCAAAAAAAAATGTATATAGATAACAAAACGAGCTGCTATGCATAATATTAATGTTGTTATTGTCATATCAGCTCCTTCATCTCACATACTTTATGTCCATTTGAATCATGTACGGAGTTGTTCAATGAAGTGGAGCACATTTTATAGGTATATATAAATATTTTACAAATACATAAATTTGTTTATATAAATACTTGTATATGTAGATATGTGTGTATATATAAATGTACGCATATGCATATATATATATATTATAAGAACAGAAGTAAAACTGAGGGAACAGTGATCATAGAAATCACAAGATTTGGATCCTATGAATCTTCAGGATCTCAGCCTTTGTTAAATAACAAAATTGAGAGGGAAATGCATACATAATTTGAAAGCACTTGTGTGACATAAATGTTTTTTTAACTCTAGGTGTGAATCAAAGAAAGTAAAAGCCTACTAACTGACCAAAAGCAATGAATTCCCTAGTCTCAAAATAGCTGAACTGTGATTTAGATTTAGTTTTTGAAGATAACTATAATTAATGCTTAAGGTAAGACCAAAAATATGCATCATTGCTGCTTAAAGACTAATTTAAAAAATAAAACCCACCTCTTTTATTTGAAAAGGAGTGAGCAAAAGACTCCTGTCTTGCTGGTATTTGAATCTTTAAAACGGTGCTTAAATGGAACAGGCTTACAGAGCAAATTCAAGGCCAATATTATCCATTTGTCTGCAAAAGAGTTGAGTAACAAGCTTGGTAAGTGCTTTAAGATATTAAATAAAATACTGTGAGAACAAAGGAATGATTCATTCTGACTGAGAGGACCTTCCTTCCTTTCAAAGAAGGTTGGAACATTTAAATAAGGCAGTGGAATGAGTAAGACTTCAGCTGTGAAGGAGTAAAAGAATTTTGGCAACTGTAGTGGAGTCCACCATTGCTGTGTGTGCTTCTCTCCTTGTGGCTCCTGGCAGCTTCAAGGCTATTCTAACAGAGTTCCAGTTTCCACTCCAGCAAGCATCTTGGAAGGAACTCTGTCACCATGGCATAATTTCAGAATCGAACTAAAACTCACTGCTCTGATTGTGCTGGTCAAAGGCCATCTTGGATGGAGTGGAGAGAGAGAGAGTTCCCCAAGGAAAAAAGTGTGTTCTGTTACTAGAAAAGCAGGGGCACGGATGCTCGGCAGTAACACCCAGCTTGCTTCATAGGCTTGGTTCAAGGGTCTCCTCGTCTAGGGTCTTTCCAGTAATCCGTTTGTCACTCTTTCTCTTTGTTTGCTAATACTCACTGATCGAAGTAGTCTTTAATTACAACCCCCCATTAGACTATGAACTCCTTGAAATCTGGATGCATTTATTCAGCTCATTAATGTTAACACCCTTTTTGTACCAAGCCTCATGCTGTGTGTTAGGGATGCAAAGATAAACAAGTTTGGACCCTATTCTCTTAGGGTATTTATGTTGAGGAAAGAATGAGGTCAGAAAATACTCCATTTTACTTGGTGGGGCTTCAGATCATGACACTTCATTTATGTAAAGAGATTTAAATTTCAGATCCAGCTTGATTTTTTTATGTGGAGTAATGGTATGTACTTTACTTCCTTGTTTTGGACTTTTTAGAAGCAAGCTTTCATGTTATTACTGTGTGCCTTTAAACATGTAAAGGAAGCTAATCAACTAATTATGGAAACCTCTACTAGATAAATGTACAGAAAGAGAAGAGCGGTGATAGGGGTATTTTTTGTTTTGTTTTTTGGGTTTTTTTTTTTTTTGCCTTTGTCATGTCAGAAAACTTATTTTTATAAGTAACAAAAGATGTATGAATGCATATTCTCATTTAAATAACAATAGCTCAGGGGTGCCTGGGTGGCTTAGTAGGTTAAGTGTCTGACTCTTGATCTCGGCTCAGGTTGTGATGTCCGGGTCCTGGTATTGAGCCCTGTGTCCAGCTCCATGTTAAATGTGAAGCCCACTTGGGGTTCTCTCTCTCTCTCTCTTGCTTTCTACTCCTCCCCTTTACCAGTGCTCTCTCCCACTTTCAATCCCTCTCTTTGAAAAAAATTAAATAAAAATAGATTAACAATAGCTCATGAAAATTATTCAAGAGAAAGTGGATTCAGAAGGTTGAATTCACCAGCATCACCAACCTACACATAAGTATATGCTGTGTAATTTTTTTTTTCCCACAGATCAGGACATTTGTTTTCCTTCTGTGTACCAGCTGAGGTATATAATTAATCCATATCAACTTTAGGGTTGGAATAGTTTTTCAAGAGGCTTGGTCTTTATATACAATAAAGCACTACTTTGTGAAAGGAAGAGGGTGGCTGCACTGGTATCTGAGAAGTGAGCAAACTACTTACTTAGAGCGTGTCTGAAAATGTGTTGGATGGTGACCGTGGTGACCTGGGCTTTGGGGATGCACCTCTGGACAGTCGGGAATGGTGAGGTAGAGAAGAGAGGTTGACCTGGTTACTGACAGCAGGTATCAAGAAGGCTTCCAGGCATCAGGGAGTAAAATCTCGAGTGATCCACAGGAGTCTGTGACACGGGGCTCCACACACTGTATTGGGGTTTTTGAGTTTTTACCCTAGTCATAATGGGAAAAGAGAAGAGCCAAGGTTGTGCAACTAGGTGGATCAAAGGGCATTCAGGAAAACAGGCAGCCCTGAGGGAAGGTGAGACATGATGGAAGTCCTGAACAGAATCATCTATACAAGAGTATAGAGCCAGAAGAAGGAAGGGAGCCTAGGACTGAGCCCTGAGGAATTCCAACAGTAATGGACAGAGGGAAGAGGGTGAGGAAAGAGTGGCCTGGGAGGTTAGGGAAAAACAGGTGAGTGAAGTAAAAACCAAGGGGGAGAAGAGCCTTTCAGGAAGGAGGTAAGTGGACAGATGCTCGCAGGAGATCATTGTGAGGCGAGAACTGAAACATGCCCATTGGATTTGGCTGTGTCCAGGTGGCTGGCCATCACTCCGCCAGACTCTGGAGCAAGGTGGTAGAAGCCACATTAGAGATGGGGAGGAGAGGGAGGCAGTGAATGAAGACAGTTTTCTAGGAATGTTGGCCCTGAAGGGGCGGGAAAATGGGGAAGATTAAGTGGGGTTTGTAAAAGACTTTTGTAAAGACTTTTTGTTTCTGAAGTGGGAAAGACTTGAGGAATATGTAAATACCCTGGCAAATTACCTCCTAAATAAGTAAAAACTGATAGAGTACTGACAAGGCAGGAGGGATGTGGGGTTTAGCCTAGTACAGATGGGGACACTGCCTCTGTTGTCACAAGGGAGGTACCAAGAATAGGTATGTGTGTAGATTCTGCAGAGTCACTGTTTTCCAGTGTGCATGTATCCACCCAGACTTGAAACCTACAGTAGCAGATGCATTTCTTATGAGGCACTTCGGTGTTTCTCAGCTTTTATTAGTTAATTCAAAATTATTAGTTGATTCTAAATCTTTTAATTTGACCCTAATGAAATAAATACCAAGGAATAAAATTCTGTCAAGTAGGGTTAAACTTTGGGGGCCACAGATCATTGTAATATTCTTTTGCTCTCTGTAGTAATGTGCTATAACAAAATGCCACAGCCTGGTGGCTCAAATAACAGAAATTTGTTTTCTCGTAGTTCTGGAGGCTAGAGGTCCAAGATCAAGGTGTCAGGAGATGTGATTGCTCCTGAGGCCTTTCTCCTTGACTTGCAGATGGCATCTTCTGGCTGTGTCCTCATATGGCCTTTCCTCTGTGCATGCACATGGCTGGTGTCTCTTGTGTTTCCAGATTTCTTCTTCTTGTAAGAATACTAGTCAGATTCAACTAGGGCCTACCCGTATGACCTCATTTAACTTGATCTGCCTCTTTAAAGGCCCTGTCTCCAAATACAATCATATTTTGAAGTACCAGCATTTAGAGCTTAATCATATGAATTTGTGGAGGAGGGGACAAAAATCAGTCCATAACTGCCCCCCCCTTTGGGACACTAGTTCCCCTTTTGAGAATGTGCAGAATCTTTATGCTAATTGATAGTGATTATTTGGGATTTTTGCTGACTGGATTGAGTAATAGAGATATAAGCATGAATTTCTTTATTGAGCACCTAATATGTGTCAGGAACCGTGCCAGTCTCCAGGAATATAAATATATCTTCTTTGAGACACACAAACTAAAATACTGTAATATGATAGATATGCTTGTAACTGAGATGTTAAATAAGTATTTGTTGAATGAAGAATGAGAGTGTGACTAATTTTGCTCAAAGATAAAAGGAAAGAGTTCAGAGCAAAGGTGACATTTGAGGGGGATCTTGAAAGATGAGTTGGATTTTTGAGTATAGAAAAATGGCTTTCTGGGGTGCTGGGGTGGCTCAGTCAGTTGAACGTCTACCTTTGGCTCAGGTCATGATCTCAGGGTCCTGGGATGATACTCAAGGTCCTGGGATTGAGACCTGCATTGGGCTCCCTGCTCTTCAAGAAGTCTGCTTCTCTCTCTCTTTCCCGCTCTGGCCCCACCAACCCCTCACTCATGCTCTCTCATTCTCTCTCTCTCTCTCTCTCTCTCAAATAAATAAAATCTTTTTTAAAAAAAGATTTTATATATTTATTTGACAGAGAAAGAGATACAGTAAGAGAGGGAACACAAGCAGAGGAAGTGGGAGAGGGAGAAGCAGGCTCCCTGATGTGGGGCTCATTCCCAGGACCCCGGGATCATGACCTGAGCCGAAGGCAGAAGCTTAACGACTGAGCCACCCAGGCACCCCCAAAATGAAATCTTAAAAAAAAAGAAAATGCCATTCCAAAAGAATAGCTGAATCAGAGAGTGGCATGAAGGAGTGAAAGTGCATGGCTTATTAAAAAAGACTGGTGAATACCATGGTGTGTGGAAACCTTAGGGTGATGGGCAGAGAAATGGTGAAATATGTGTAGCTTGATTCTAAGGGGAACTAAATAAAATTTGGCTAAGGGATTTGACTTTTACTCTTTGAGCCCTGAGGAAATAACAGTATAGCAGGAAAGAGGCCATGTAGAATACTTTGATTGTGCCCTCCAGAAGGATACTCAAAGGAATTACCACTCACATCTAGATATGGACTACCATGAGAGTGGTTGGTGTGGAGGTTCCAGTCTTCTCAGATGAGCCCTGGGGCTGCAGAGGAGAGGCTTTCTTGCCTCAATCGCACCAGCTCATACATCCACGCACACACACAGTCCATGTGTAAACTTAACAGTGCACAATGTGTGTCTGCTGCAGCACTGTACATCTCTTGTACATCTGCCCCTCTTAGGGACCTAATACTCATCCCTTACCAACTTGGAACCTGCTACAGGCACCTCACCTGGGAGGCATGGGCCAATGGAATGTGCACACTTCCGGCTTGTGTGTACTGACATTTGTGCCCCCGGGGGGCGGGGAGGGTAGGTGATGGTGGTGGTGGTGTGAGTAGACAAGAGTGTCGATTTCTGTATGTGCAGGCATAGCTATGACCGATGATAACACCCCTGAACAGAGCTTTCATGGTACGGAATAATACACTAAATTAAAATCTTTGCTGAAGAAAGGAAACCTTTTTCTGATTTTCACAAAGGTAAATTGGGTAATGACAGTGAAAGCAATACGGAACAGGAAAGTGTTTTAGAAGAATAACCCTTTGGTGGCAAAGCGGAATTTGCATTAGATAGGAACTGGGACCTAGGGAGAATGATGGCCAAGAGAGGAACATATTTCTTTGTTTCTTCCCTGTAAAGAGTAGGAACCCTTGGGCATGGACCTCAGAGAGAGAGAGAGAGAGAGAGAGAGAGAAAGGAGTACATATCAAAGAGCGTAGTGATCTCCTTTTTCCTTCCCTTCTTGTTTACAGACTCTGATGACTTTCATCATTGGGGATGCTCAAACAGTAGTATTTTCCCCCCTGATAACCATGTTCATTGTTTTGCAGCTTGTAAGATTATCTATGTTCAGTATTCTAGCACCTATTAGTTGGGAAGCCTTGGGACAGCCATGAACTTCATCCAGGTATTTTAGGATTCTTGATATTCCTGAGCAATTAAAAACCTAGAATTCAAGGAGGTTGAATAGTCTGCTCAGGCTTCTGCAGGGGTCTTGTAAGGCTGAGGAAATGGCTGTATGAAAGAGCTAAATGACTTGTTTTATTTCACAGTGGATTAGGATAGAGAGCCAAGATGATGTTCCTTTCTGTTTTCAGAGACTCAAAGTTGAAGCTGGACAAGGTTCTGTTGGGCAGACCATCCCATCCAACTGGAAAATTTATTCCCCCTGGACTCATTTCTGAGAAAAGGAAAAGGAAGGGAAACATTTGTGTTAGGTGGTCATAGATGGGAGGGTGCGTCTGAGGTATATCATTTTATTGATGAGATAATTGAGTGTCCAGAGAGGGTAGGATTTGACTGAAATAACATAGCTATTTGGTGGCCAGACTCCTGACTCCAAATTCATTGTGTTTTTTTTTAAAATAAAATTATACCCACTCCTTTAAGTTTAAAAACCAAACATACAAATCCTTACTGAGCTAGTTAAAGTCATTTGCATTAAAAGGAAATGTGAAAAGGGAGGGAAGCAATACTTAGGTAAAATATCTGATCACTTTGTAAGAGCTTTAAATTATATAGATTGTGAACCAGGAGCTGTAAAAATCAGTCACTGGGGATTTTGAGAAGTTAGTTTGAGGAGCAAATGGGGAAGTTTCCCTTTTGTGATGTAAATCAGTATAGAATTGTCTAGTTGTAGGCTATCTTTGAACTCATAAGGGTCTTGTAAAACAGTAATAAATGTGCTTTCTATTTGCAGTTTCAACTAACCTCTATAAATTAGAAAAATTAATGGATATTGGTGAATCTGAAGCCTAGAGAGCCACTTGATAGGTCTTCCCTCAAGAGCTAGATATCAGTCTGTGTTTGTGTCTTCAAAGGGTAATATATCTAGGATGTGCATTACAAAGAAACAAAATACAAATATTTTAGTTCCCAGAGGTCCAAGATCTTTTTTCCACTTCTTTGAATTATATCAGATAATTTATAAGATGTGAAACTGATAAAAGACAACGTAACGCCCCATAATTCAGTACAATAACTCACCAAAGATCTCTGGAATCAGTTTGGTTTTCTAATATATTAACAGTTTGTGAGGAAAGGAAGGAAACCAGATCACATACATTCCAAAGTTTGCACAGATGCACCCAGAATGCAGAGAGGTGCTTCCACTTATAAGTATTTTATTCCATTGGCAAATTACAAAGGTCTGGAAAAGTGGAAGATGAGACATTTTGATTTGTGAAATTGTTATTTTAGAGCTGAATTGTCTAGGGAACTTAAATTTAAAAGAAAATAGTAAGAGATTACATCTGACTCCTTATCGCTATAGTGGGGGTGATACCTTGAGTTTGCATCCTGTATATTACAGAGGCTTATGGTGTGTGAGTCTTCCCAGGCTCAATAAAGCTTCAGCAGAGCATATTTTTCCTACTGTGACTTTCTTATTATCACCACCTTCTGTTTATTGTTTTTGATTTGTTAAAATACATTAAAAGAGAATTGTTGGGGAGAAGCTCTAGACTCTGCATTTTTTTTTTTTTAAGGATGGGCATTCAGGGCTAGTCTAAATCTATTAATTAGCATTATCTTCCATATGTAGTTGTGTGCCCCCCCCCAAAATTTCAGACCCATATTATGAAAGATCTGAATGCTAATTTTAGTTAACATGGTAAATATCTAGATAGCAAAGTATTTTAGTGGATAAAATTTCAAATCAAATGCACAATTTTTAATGATGATTTCTGAGCTTTCCCCCCCCCAGGGCTATTATTTTAAAGGCTTCCCTTGCTGTAAATACTCTTAAAATTTTTTATTTAAATTAAATTTAGGGCACCTGGGTGGCTCAGTGGGTTAAAGCCTCTGCCTTCGGATCAGGTCATGATCCCAGGGTCCTGGGATCGAGGCCCGCATCGGGCTCTCTGCTTGGCAGGGAGCCTGCTTCCTCCTCTCTCCTCTCTCTCTGCCTGCCTCTCTGCCTACTTGTAATCTCTCTCTCTATGTCAAATAAATAAAGAAAATCTTTAAAAATTAATAAATTAATTAAATTTAATTAACATATACCGTGGTATTAGTTTCAGAAGTAGAATTCAGTGATCCATCAGTTGCATACAACACCCTGTATATCTTGATTCCTAGGGTATTGGTAGAAGTTTAACCTGTTGACTATAACACAGAGGGCAGTAACTTGGACCCAAATTCATAAAAATATTTTTTTTCACTCCTGTACTCTGTCTGCCTCCTGGTCCCATCATTCTTCAGCTTGTTAGGACAGTAGAGTTGTCACGAGAGTTGTACTAAGGGTGCACGACACATCTTCCTTTCTTCCAATACTGGCAAAATGACAATTGTTGAATCTTTCTGCAGGGCAGTCACCTCCTCAAATGGAGCCATGTCTTTTGAAACCAGCCATTTAATCATCATTAATTTCCTCATTTATTCAGTAAGGGCTAGGTCATATGCTGGTTCAAAGCCCAGGATCCCAGCTCTCTCCCTACCCCTGTGTGGTATAACTGGACTGTGTAACTTAATTTCTCTGAGATCCTTTCCTTATCTATACAGTGAGGATAGTAGTACCTTACAGTGCCCACCTTTCAGGATGGTTGTGAGGACTAAGTAAGAGAACATTCAGGAAGGCTTCTCTCTGGTTTTAGTACCTAGTAAGAACCCAGTAAACAGTAATTATTACTAAATACGGATGAGAGAAAAAAAACTCTCTCAAAAAAGGCCTGAGATAAAAGGGAAACCATGTTATATTGCTTTCTAAGTCAGCATGATGGTACATAACCTTTGCTTAAACCAAAAGCCTGATTGATGGCCCACCAAGCATCCATTGTGCACCTGCTTTGTAAATGAGGAGCCTAAAAGAAAACCATCTTGTCCTTCAGATACTGATCAGTGCCCCCACTCCTTGTTTTCCTTGACATTAAAACTTGTGATTCCTACCTATATGCTAATTTGTAATCTTTTGAGCTTTTATGAGATGTAAAAAAGCATATAACCCTGTGAAAACTGTTCCTTCTCCAGAACACTTTCTTCCCTGTGAGTTTTCCAGGCAGTTGTCCTAACTTGGGCTCAAATAAAACTCTCTTAGTTTTAGAGACTCTAAAAGGGTTGTTCATTTTGTGTCAATAATACTTACTACCTAAAAAACCAAAACGTTGAATAGGCAGGCTCAAGAAGATTATATAGTTGACCCTTGAACACCACGGGAATTAGGGGCACTGGTCCTCCCACAACCCTGAAGTTGAAAATCGTTGTATAATTTTTGACTCCAAAAACTTCACTACCCATGGCCTACCGTTGACCAAAGCCTTATCACATAAACAGCCAATTAACACTCGTGCTGTATGTTATATGTGTTAATATTGTATTCTTACAATAAAGGTAGAGAAAAGAAAATGTTACTAAGAAAATCACAATGAAGAGAAAATACTTATTCATACTACTGTACGGTAAAAACTCCATGTATAAGTGGACACACAGTCAAACCCATATTGTTCAAGGGTCAACTGTAATGTGTTTGAGACACATTTAAATAACTTAATTTGTGTCCAGTTTGTCCTGGCTTGCACTCCCACTTTAACTGTATCAAAAAAAAAAAAAAGTGAATATCCATGTTTAAGGTGAGGGATCACCAGAGTTCTCATTAATCTTAGGAAGTTATTTAAAAAAATTTTTGTCTCAACTTTCCACAGTTAAGGATAGTACCAAACCATAAAGCTACCTTTGTTGTACTGACCCAGATCTTACTTCACGGCTTTTATATCCATAAAGATAACCTTTGGGTTTTGCCTTGGAAATTAGGGTATAATGTCTGTTCTCTGAGACAGTGGATCTTAACCCCAGATGCATTTTAGGATCACCTGGGGGAGTTCTTGGATGCTGCCAATGAAATACAGAAGCCTGACCGCATACCTGAGAGCCTGATTAAGTGGTCTAGGGCAGGGGACTGTGGCACCAGCTTTTTAAAAACATGCAGCGGGGCACCTGGGTGGCTCAGTGGGTTAAAGCCTCTGCCTTGGGCTCAGGTCATGATCTCAGGGTCCTGGGATCGAGGCCCATCGGGCTCTCTGCTCAGCAGGGAGCCTGCTTCCCCCTCTCTCTCTGCCTGCCTCTCTGCCTACTTGTGATCTCTCTCTGTGTCAAATAAATAAATAAAATCTTAAAAAACAACAACAAAAAACATGCAGCGGTGGTGGAAACCACTATGAAGAGTACTCTCTTCAGTGCACATACCTTCTTTACCCCCAATGCCTTCCCCTAAAAGTCTGTAGCAGATTGCAGCAGATTTAGTTATTAATTAAAAGACGGTAAGAGTGTATATAGTTTAAAAGCATTTCAAATCTGGTTTTAGCAGGTGTAGGCAAACCGTTAACATGTCTCTTTGGGTAGTAATGATTTATTTTGAGTTTTAATTACATCATATAGATGAAACCAAAATTCCCTTCTTGTCACTCTGAGATCCTACTGTCCTCCTTTAAAGATTTTGATCATACTGGTTTTTGAAAACACTTGTTTGGTTACATGAGTAATCTCTGATTTTGGAGACAAGAAATGGGTTCAGTCATCCTAAAACAAGCACACTCTTAACCTTTAGGAAAAATTCCCTGAGGGCATGAATATTCCTTCTATCTCTAATGACGGAATATACTTTCAGGGAACTTTGGGACCTTCTTTGTTTAAAGACGCTTAACTTTTAACAACTGTGGGTTATGGGGTTTTGTAATTAGAGTTTTTGAGTGCTGAGTGTTTAATTCTGTGGTTTCTTCTGATCTTTGTCTGCCTTTAAGAGCATTAACACTATTTCTGTTCTATAGGTCTCCACAGCTGTTAGAAATACCATGGATGTTTGCTGAAATTAGGTGGCAATTTTATATACAGTCACTGCTGATTGGATTGCCCAGGGCTGAGGTTTGGGTTTTTTGTTTCTGGTTTTGTTTTTGTTTTATTTTTTTTAATTTGTCTTCCCACATAAAGGTGGTTAGATTGGGGAATTTGTTCCATATTGCTAACGATTGCTTTTAGGTGTGCATTATGTTAGCCACCATTGTTGCCCTAAGCAGCTGCATGCTGTGTATTAGTTTGAACACATGGTAAATGTTTTATGGTTGGAACAATGAATGTGGCTTGGAGGAAAGAACCTATTTCAGAGAGGATATAAAGTGACCTCTAAAAAAAATGAGTGGAAACCTTGAACCTTAGATGTTGTATCTGAGTCTCTTGTTTAGAACCAACAGAGGGCTACCCTGAATCCTTTGGTTACATTTATAGAGTTATCTACCTTAATATTAACTGGCTCACCCAGTGTTTGAGTCTGGATTCCAATTATTGCCAAGAGTTTAGATGCTAATACCAACACAATATTTGTTTAAAAAATCTCACCAAAGTTCCACTTGTTCCTGGCATTCTTATTTGCTTGTGAAATGGAATATTTCCCTGGTGTTTTATCTCCAAAGGGGTGAAGGTCTCTGAGTGCCAACTTTTTCTTTGTGTGACAAATGACTACCCAAGATGCAAATGTTAATGCATATTTTATCTGAGTTTGTAATTAGAGCACGGCTTCAAGCAGTGATTAAAAGTCCTTTCTGCTCATGCAGTCTTTGTGCACTGTCAGGAAGAGGTGGGCTCTCACTGAGCTGATTGCTGGTCCTTTTCTGATTAGGAGACAACCCTCAAAAAGCAGTGCTTCTCACTTTTTTTTCAGATCCCCCTGAATGGCAGGGAGCCTTGCCTCCTTTTCAGAGTTCTTCCTTGTCAAAGGGATAAATGGTGGGCGGAACACTGCCTAATGAGGACTATGATCCTGTAAAATGGCCTCTGATTAAAGAGGAGCTCCGTGGGCCTGCCTGGGTACATTATTCTCTTGGGAGGCACATTACTGGGGTTGGGTTGAGGGAGTTCTCTTTCATATTCTGGAGATAAATTGCACTCATCAGAGGACCATCAGTTAGTTAAAGGCAATTTAGAATGTGCTTCTTCTCATTTCAAGGAATAAAATGCCCCCATATTGTGTATTCCCACCTAGAGGGAAGAGCGAGGGATCAGCCCTACAGACAGCAGCTCTTTGGGCCTTTGCAGGAGTTATTTCCTTGGCCTATGAAGAGCAGGCTCTCTTTGTGGCTATCCAAGTGACTGTGAAAGAGACTCCTTTCCTATAGTTAATATTCAAGGAAGGTTTTCTATAAAGTTATAGAAGAAAGTAGTTTGCATCTACCTTCTGACCTTGCACCAATCTAGTTATTTGTCAGCCAAATAAGACTACAGACGTCAGTGAATACCTAACAGAATTTAACTTCTGAGACTTACATCTACTATTTGAGTGGAAAAGGTAGAGAAGCATTACAGCTTGCAGTTTCCTCATCCTCTCTCAAAAAAGGGAGGGAGCTGTACTTCTGTGTGGTGCTACCATAAGATTGTTAGTCAGCCAGGACAGGGAACAAAGATCCATACTTCCCATACTAGTGGCAGCTATTGGAGTCCTAAAACTGTAATGGTCTTCCATTAACACTCATAGGTTTGCACCAAGTTGGCAGTGGTACTTAGCATGTGCTCTTCCTGTAATCAGTTAGTGCTCTTGAAATGTCTGATCAACATTTCTCACTGATCATTTGCAGATTTTAGCTTATTCTATTGAGCTGATTACCAAGCTGAACTATGTCAGTTTCCCCAAGGTGATGTTGCTTCTGAAGGTCAAAGAACAGATGATCTAGTTTAATCTGGAGATGTAATGTTTCAAAGGTGTTATGAGTAGGAAGGTCCCATGAGTATCCTAGGGTTCAGGAAGATCGTGCTCTGCCATCACTACCCAGAGGAAGCAGAGGGAACTACCTCTGCAAGTCACTGTGTTTGTATTACTCAGATTTCACACATATTTTTGTTCTTAGCTTCTTGGCTTAAGACAAAAACTCTTGGCTCCTGCGTATCCTCTTTCCTAGACCCTTTCCCCAGTTGTTCTACATGAAGAGGGTGGTCATTCACATTCAAGAGTACTAACTCTGATTGGAGAAACTTCTCACCTGACATAAGTAGGACCTTTTGGAAAATTGCTAAAATATTTCCAACATAAAAATTAATTTCTAAAACCCCCCAAATTAGCCTGAAGAACAATATCATTCATCGAGCGATACTAGTAGAGTTGTCAGATTTAGAAAAAAAAATTGTATAGACATACTTTTGCAAAAAAATTATTTGTCGCTTATCTGAAATTCATATTTAACTAGATGTCTTGTATTTTTTCTGGCAACCCTTGATGCAGGTAATGTTAAAAGAAAAAGAAAGGAAAAAAAGAAAATTAGAGAAAAGAAATGTCTCCGCTGATATTTGGATTGGGGAAAGGAGGAAATCAGTAAAAGTGCTTTCGACAGTTGCAGCTGAGAGAACCATTGACCTCAGTTCAGTTTACAAGAAATTACAAGTTTTCAAAGTTAGGCGAGAAGCAATGAGAAGGTAATGGGTAGAAAATACACAGACAGTAGGAGTAGCATGGTTCATAGGAGACTAAGGTTCATACTGGGAAATGAAAAATACCATATTGCAGTGGAAAAGTTCTTTATAGATCACTTGGTCTAATAACTTCTTTCCCCCTAGAAGGAAATTGGAGCTGAAATATTAAGAGGCTAAGTTACCTGACCGCATTGTCATCATCATTTAGAGACAAAAACTTTGTCTCTCACCCTTCCTTTCTGAAAACCTGTACTAAGACTTTGACATATTGTAAGTTTAGAATTCTAAACTCAAGTAAAATCACATCACCTACTTCTGATGATGGAGACATCTAAAGAGACTTTTCTTGTGTAAAAATGATTATAACAAAAATTGAAACAGCGGTTACCAAAAATCTTTCTCACTTTCAGTAACTGTATTTTCCCTTCTACAGTGGGTAGGTTTATGATGTCCTTAGCATATATTTCTGACTTATCTGAGCTCCTTCGGTAGCATCCCAATTTACCTACCTATGGACTAAGGGAATTTGGGTTTAATGATTTCAGTGGTAACTTCTAAGTCTAGGACTCAAGAATCTGAATTGCCTAAATCCCTCTTAAAGAATTTATAGTCCTCTTGACATGACATCCCCTATAAAATAGAGATCATTATAAAATTGGTCAAAAATCAAGTTAAATTAAAATGTAATATGTTTGTTGTGGGAAGTAAATTATCAGGGTGTTCAGTTATCTGTCTCTCGATGACATGCCTCTCCTTTTCCTGTTTTCAAAGTAGGAGGAGCCCCCCAGGAGTAAGGACACCTGGCTTCTTCCTAATCCTGCCATTGCATTTGTGCCTTAGAGAATTCACTTACCAGCTTCTGTTTCCACATCTGTAAAATGGGGTGGGCTTCGGGTTTAGCACCACATAAATGCCAGGTCCCTTGTAGTTACCTTAATTCGAATAGTCCTGGATTATATTGACTTTTTGAGTATTTAAGAATGTTCTATCCGCTTCCTTTTCTCTTACATAGTGTTTCTACAGCATGGCCCTCCCCCCCTAGAAAAGTGTAAACATGCGTGGGAATGAGAAGAGAAGAAAGCAATTGGGGAGATGGTTCTGGGCTATACTGTGTGTAGCAGACCTGGTGGTTTCCACTTGTCTGTCCTTCATTCTCTAGGTAGCACAGGGTGGAAAAAACCAACCATCTCAACAGGGTGACTGTGGGCTTTGGGACATTAAGAATCTTTTTGGTGTCTGATGCCCTATCTTCAGTTCCTTTTTTTGTTGTCCATTTTGTTTTGTGTGTCAATGTCTGTGAAGCATGATAACACAAAGAACAAAAAGACAGGCTCTCCCAGAGAGTCACCAGTGATGGAACAAAGGTTCTGAGGCATTGTGTGAGGAAAACAGGGTCGTTCCCCATGGTGAGGGAAAGAAGTGTGCCCTCTTCACCTCTTCTTAAGTGCTGAGCCTGCCCAAAAGGACGTGTTTTTTCTAGACGGCAAAGCCTACACTTTTGGCAGCAGAACTGAAATAGAAAAATTGAGCTTGACCTATTTCCGTAGCAGCGCGAGTCTTGCATTGTCCTCTCAGGCAGTATGAAAATCCTTGAACTGGGAAACTGACAGCTGCAATCAGACACTTGCATTGAGGGAAACATCATGAATTTTAATAGGAGTGCTGCTTCTGGATGAGGTTGGGAGGGGAAAGAGAGCCTAGCCAATTCAAACAAAAGGAGCAGAAGGGGGTTTGCTACATACACAGCTCATGGCAGTGATGAGAGTAATATTCAAATTACTTATCCCACAATGATGATGATGATTTAAGAGGGAAGGATTGCTGAACTCTCGTGAAGTGGAAAGGGTTATGAATCTTCGGTGATTATTAATCCCACTGTTCTGAAGGCAAGGAAGGCGGGTATATCAAAAGGTGACTTGTTAGCAATAGCGGCCCTCAAACACTGTGCTTCAGCAGTACCCAGGAAATGAGCCCAGGGAATCACAGTCACCGCGATACAGATAACAGTGCTTCCCTCATGGACACGCCAGACAAGCACAGATGTGTGTGCACACCCACAGAGCCGGTTTCAGGATGTCCTTCCTACCAGCCCTCTTTGTTGTGCGTGGCATTTCCTCTTCTGAGTAGCCATCAGCATCCCGTTTGTCCTGGGGTGGAAGGATTGGAATCGGTTCCCATAGACCTCTTCGTGAAGAGTTTGCTTATTGGCCTTGCTATCCCCAGGGTGGTTTCTCAAGGAGTGAAGAATGTGGAAACAGGGCTGCTGCTTTTATAACACGGTCCCCTTCCACTTTAAAACCATTCCTGCCGTGCCTCACCCAGACCCAGTCTTGCCTGTTAGAAGCTGAGGGCTGCTTTTATGAATTAATGCAACTATGAACCACTTTGTTCTTATATTTGTCTATATGGCCATGCTTCATTTTAGAAGGGGGGCCTGAGTCTTTATTAAAATAGAAACCTAGTCATTTTAGAACCCCATTCTTCTGACTAAATCATGAAATAATTTTTTTAAAAATTTTATTTATTTATTTGACAGAGATTACAAGTAGGCAGAGAGAGAGGAGGAAGCAGGCTCCCTGCTGAGCAGAGAGCCGGATGCGGGCCTCGATCCCAGGACCCTGAGATCATGACCTGAGCCGAAAGCAGAGGCTTTAACCCACTGAGCCACCCAGGCGCCCGAAATAATTTTTTTTTTAAGTGTGAAGATGGCGCTTAAAAAACTGTGCTGTCAACTTTGTTCATCTAGTTTCTCTGTTAGTGAGACTATTGAGCCTGGGAAGATTTCAGCCAAAGACTATTACCCAAGACAGTACTGGCTGATGTCCTGAATACTAGTTGGGAAGCACTGAAGAAAATCACCACACAGTAAACAGAAGCAACAACTGCCATCTCAAGATGTGGTCTTAAGGGTGGAACTTATTTGGTCTTTGAGCTGGTCTTTCTCCTGTAGCTGGGAGAGAGAGGGACTAGTATGTCTCTGGTGGGGAAATGGGACTCAAGCCAGACTAAGGCAGAACCTGTGAGAAATGGAAATAAGGGACAGGGCTCTTTACCAGGCTGTGAAGAAGGAACTCGTCCTTGGTCCCCTGTCAGGGCTTATCACCAACTGTGAAAGGTGATTGTAAGGACTTTATGGGCCATTTGGCCCAGGTCTCACATTTATGAAGCTTTCATAGTTAGTCTTTAAGTTATCCTGATGACAGTAACCCCTTTTGGCATTTCTTCCCTGTTTTAGTAAGGTGCAGTGGAGATCCTGCCTCAGCATGGGAGAAGCCCTTTTCCAGCTCTTCCAGCTCCTTCCCTGTTCACTAAGCATATCCCTTTTGTCCATAGTGCTCTGACACCGAGGTCCACATTGCATCCCAATTATCTTTATTCTTGCTATAAGCTGGGAGTATTCCCTTTAAGTAGTTCGAGTTGTTAGAGACAGACCAGGTATCCTGGTAGAGGATGGGAACATGGGGTATATTGTGATAATAAGATTTACGATCCTGCAATCCTTACTACTGTGCTGACATGCCTCCATCTCCTGGTCTCATGTGTGTTTTCTGCCAAAGCCCTTCGGTTCTCCATATCCATTTCTATGTTGGTAGTAAAAGCTGCCCCCCATGAATCTAATACTTTGAGCCACTGGACCTGGAGTATCCTGCCTCTGTGCTACTCATCCATTCATTCACTCGGTAAATGTTCTCTGAGTGTTCTACACTTCGGCATAGTGCTGCGTGCTCTGGGTAACAATAGGGAGAAAGATGGACATAGTCTCCAGGTGTTGGATGTTTTCCCCATCTCCTTAGCTGTTACAAGCTCACGCCGACCTAGGTTGCCTCGGCCTCCGTCTTGATATTCCCTCTGGTTTTATTCACCTGCTTAGATTCTCAAGTTAACCTTGCCATACCACTAGAATCCAAGGGTAACTTGTGTTCATCTTGATGGAGAAATAATGTACCAAGACATCTTCCTGGAGGGAGGCTGAGAGGCTTCAAAGCTATGGTAAGGCAGGGTATTCTCTAAGTCACTCAGGTGCTGTGATGGATTGGAACATATCCAAGAAGGAAGGAGGCTCTTTTCAGGCTAAATAACCACCTCCTTGTTGGGAAGGGAATAATCAATCCCAGCTGGAGTAAAGAGACCACGTTCCCTTTGCTTTTCCATTCAAATCTAATCTCATGACATGAGTTTCTGACATGAGTAGCATTCTTGCCCAGACTTGTGGCCCCAGGGAGAGGCTGGTTATTTAAGACAGCTGGCTCCCTAAGCAAGGCATATAACTCGATGATAAATGCTTACAGACAACTTCCCTTACTTGCTGATTCCAGTCTCAGTTTAATTGACACCCCTGGAGATTTGCAAAAAAAATAAATAGATGTTTCTTTGAAAGAATATCATTTCTTTGGATGCAAGAAAAAGATAAGGAATTGTGCATGCATTCAGTTCATCAGTATTTTCCAGCTTATGGAATTCTCTGGGGAGGGATTCCTTTTATGCATTCCCTATGAAACAGAAGTTTCCTGTGCCTCTAAAACCTGTCTTGTGTTATAGTGTAGAATAAATCTGACACGTGAGTTTGGTTTCTTTTTCTTTTGTCTCTTGAAAGGAACAGTTTCTATAAATTAGTAATTTCAAGGCATCTTGGAGATTTTTTTTCTGAAAGCCTAGATATAGCTAATTTCAAGTTTTAGTAATTTAAAAATTCTTTTTGCAGAGTTTATACTCCTTTGGGTCAAGAAACCTTTCTGTGGAAGAACAGTTATGCCTAAATCTCTAGACTTAAATGCCAAGCATTTGCTGTACATTCCTTTCTCATAATTGGAGATGAAGTCGTGTGAGCAAAGAAAGAATTGACTCATACATCTTTTCTTCCATCTGAGAACTTGGGCACTACTAATGGCTATAATAACTAAAATGAATGTTCTGAGAAAACAGGCATCAGGCACTTATTTGAAAGAATTTGGAAGTACTGAGGGTATGCAGAATTTCTTTGCAATTTATCAAAGGTAATACTGGTAGAATGATAATCTTTTAAAAATTAAAATTTAGGACTGGATCAGTGAGCTGAAAAGGGAATTAGTAAGAAGAACTAAGACCTGGCTAGGTTTTGGGATCAAAACTGGGTAAAACAGAAAATAAAACCATATTGAAGGATGATATATTTAGTATGATACAACTTACATAAAAATTTAAAGACATGCTAAATATTCTGGTTGTCTGTGGACATATTCATCTATAATACAAGGGTTAAAAACATGGCTTAGAAGGGCACACGATAAATAACTTGATAGTATTTTCCTGAGGTGGTAGAGAGGGAAGGAAGGAAGGGAGGAAGGAAGGAGGGTAGGAAGGAAGGTAGGTAGGTAGGAGGGAGCAATGGGGCTTGGGGACCAGAAACAAAAGAGATTTTAACTTTATAAAGTCTTATTTCCAGATATTAAAGGGATATGAGGCAAGCATGACATAATAACTTTTGTTAACTCTGGGGGCTGGACATTATTTGCTATAGCCTTTTGTCTGGTCCTAGATTACTTAAATATATTAAATTACCTTAAAGTGAAACAACAAAAAAAGATTTTATACCTTTATTCTTAAGTTCCACATAAATGGGAGTAGAGGTGCACAGTCAATAGATATCACCCTTCTGTGGGTATTTGCATTTTTAGAGTAGGTCTTGATAAACACATAAATCTAAACTGAGCTATCCTGTTTTGAATTCTCCTAAACTAAGTACTTGTTCTAACAACTTGCAAATCAGTTATGTACATGTTAGTGTAACACGTGTTGGCTGTGTTTCAGGAACAGGTGCCTTTTAAACGGGAAGATCTAATTGTGGTATTTGCCTCAACCAATATCACTTTCATTTAAAAAATGTTGTCATAAATAATTCAAATGGATGGCATGCTTTCCGTTTCTGAACAGCCACAGGCATGTAACTTATTCAGAGGATTTCTTCGGCGGTGGACATGGGACTTTCATTTGCTAAGAAGCTTGCGCTGGGAAAAAAAAAAATTTCTCATTGATTTTCATGTAGGATTTATGTTGGTTTGGAAATGAAATTTTCATCCTTGTCATGTGAAAATAGATCCAGCTCTAGAAACCAAAATTTTATGTTTTCTGCAGCATAGAACTGCCCCACTTATTTTGGACTCAAGTCTAGCCAACTCACAGGCTGGACCCACAGCTTAAAACTAGAAAATACACAAAGGGAAGTTTGGGCACAGTGTGAAATTGGGGCACTAAAGTTTATTTTCTTTCGTCCTGATCAAAGCCTCTAGCTCTTACCCAGTTTACTCTTGTTTCGTGCCTAAGTTTCCTAAACCTAATAGCTCCCTCAGCCCACTGGGTGTTAAATGCAGCATACTAGAAGTGGGCAGAGAGGCAGCTAAAAGGGTAATTGGGTGGTCATTCGGATATAGCAAGTGAAGGTTTAGAGCATAATGGCAAGGGAGGAAGAAACAATTTTATTAAGATGAGAGCAACATAAAAAGAATGGGCGTGATTCCTTTTTAAAAAATTTTTAATAGGGGGCACCTGGGTGGCTGAGTAGGTTAAACATCTGCCTTTGGCTCAGGTCATGATCCCAGAGTCCTCAGACTGAGCCCTGCGTGTGGCTCCCCGCTCAGTGGGGAGTCTACTTCTCCCTCTGCCTTCCCCCTACTTGTGCTATCTCCCTCTCTCTCTCTCTTTCTCTCTCTTTCTCTCTCTTCTCAAGTAAATAAATAAAATCTTAGGGGCGCCTGGGTGGCTTAGTCACTAAATGTCTGCCTTTGGTGCAGGTCATGATCCCAGGGTCCTGGGATCAAGTCCTGCATCAGACTTCCTGCTTGACATGAAGCCTTCTCCCTCTCCCACTCCCCCTGCTTGTGTTCCCTCTCTCGCTGTCTCTCTATCAAATAAATAAAATCTTTAAAATAAACAAATAAACTTTAAAAAATAAAAAAATAAAATCTTCAAAAATTTGCGGGAGGGGGGCACACATCTGGGTGGCTCAGTCAGTTAAGCATCTGCCTTTGGCTCAGGTCATGATCTCAGGGTCCTGGGATCGAATTCCATATCAGGCTCCCTGCTCAGCCTGCTTCTCCCTCTGCCTGCCACTTACTGCCCTCCTCCCCTGCCTGCTTGTGCGCTCTCTCTTTCAAATAAATAAAATCTTAAAAAAATAATTAAATTTTAATTTTTTTAATAGGGATGATTTTCCTACAGACCTAAATAGCCCTACTATATTACAGCATAGTAATGGTGTTTGTACTCATAGTGCTAAGTGGTTGGTGTTTTCCAAAACTAGTATAGAATTAACTGACCCAAGTTTTCCCACACCACCTTAACTAATGGATCTCTGTCTTGCTTCCAAGGGTTTTAACTACCTGGATGCAGTCACCATATGCTAAGCTGATGTCATAAGGGTGGACTAATCTGAGGATGGATTTTTATGTGCAGAGACTAAATTTCTGGAAAACGTGGCAGGTTTTGGCTTTATGTTACAATTTTAAAGGTCATAATATTTATTAATACATGTTTATACTCTTAGAATTTCCAGTCAGGCAGCAAATCGAGTCCCATTCTAAAACCATATGATTCTAACTTGTGCTTGTAATTTGTTTTTAGAAAGAGCCAATTTGTTTGGGGTTACCAATTTCAGAACTTATTCAGTATTCCCTGAAGTGTAGAAGGTTGGCCCGAACTTGTACTGACCTTATGACATTACTTAGAAATTGATCCTTAAAAGGAAAGATAAATCCTAGATACAAGTTTACATACTTGCCATTCATTTACTTCATAAAAGTAAGACGTAGGAAAATGGTCTGGTTATTTAGGTTTTGGCATGTATAAAAACTTCTCTGACTTAGTAAGCTCTCTTACGTTGTTTTTCATAGACTAAATCACACTGTTTTCTTCTTTAGGGAGACAGTGTGTGGTGAAGTACAAAGAGTATGTTCCAGGTCACACAGGCAGAGTTTAAATCTCAGCTCTTCCTTCTCTGGTTGGTTGACCTTGAGCAAGTTATTTAACCTCTTTGAACCTTTGTTTCTTGTGTAAAATGGGAATCCCAGTGCCTCCTTCACAAGGTTGTTCTGGGGCTTACATGAAATCCATGTGTAACTGAGACTCATTGTATACGGTGTGTAGTTAGGTAGTTAGCTATACTTGTTCCCTTCTGCTTTCTCTTAGAAACCGAAAAATTTGGATTAGAAAATTTTATTTTGGTTCTCAGTTGCCCCTCCTGTAACACTTATTTTATATTTGTGTTTATTATTTGAAGATGATGGAGTCTGGGAGAGCATTGACTCCAGTTCTAGTCACATCTGCTTGTAAATGTTCAGCTCCAGCTTCTCCAGAATTAGAGGAAAACTCATGATGGTTGGTTTAATAGGTTTCTTCTGACTTTCTTACATGAATTCTTGTTTTATTTATTTATTTATTTATTTATTTATTTATTTATTTTTAAAGATTTTATGTATTTATTTCACAGAGGGAGAGAGATCACAAGGAGGCAGAGAGACAGGCAGAGAGAGAGGGGGAAGCAGGCTCCCTGCCGAGCAGGGAGCCCGATGTGGGCCTCGATCCCAGGACCCTGAGATCATGACCTGAGCCGAAAGCAGAGGCTTTAACCCACTGAGCCACCCAGGCGCCCTTTATTTTGTTTTTAAGTAGGCTTCACACCCAGCGACACAGGGCTCCATCTCATGACCCTGAGATCAAGACCTGAGTTGAGATCAAGAGTCAGATGCATAACCAACTGAGCCATCAGATGCCCCAGTGAATTCTTCCAAATTCTTGCTGCAGCCTCCTTCCATGGGTGGAAAGCTCTAGAGTAGATTTGAAACTTTTTTTCCTGTAGGAATTAACACTGGGACCATGGAGCAGAGAGTCAGCTTAAAAATTACCTCATTTCTAGGGAGAGTGATCATTGTCTCTCCTCCGGAATACATTTGGTAGCCATTTATCTATGATTTTTTTTTCAAGATATTTTCATCCTGTTGATAGAGGTATTTCCTGAAACCAAATCTTTGGTCTCAAGATTCTGTGATTAGTTGTGATTGGTGAATAGCCATTATTATGAAGAGGCAATGGTGGGAGAGGGAAGGTTAGGTCTAGTCTTTTTTTTTTTTTATGGGAAACAAACTAAATGTCAGGAGTTGTGTGTAGATGCAGTTGAGAAGCCCTTTACTGTCAAGTACTGTCGTCTCTTAGCTTCAGTCCTGTTTCCATGGTAACTGCAGGGTCGCTGGTGCCTGGCTAAATGGTTTTACAGGAAGCTGAAAAACATTGCTATTCTAAGTAGGTTTCTTTTTACTGTACAAAGGAATCCTTCCCTTACTGTAGGCTAGCCAGCATTTACTGGGAATAAAACAGGCTATTTTGTGCTAATTGTATTCTGGGTAGAGGGTAAAGAACCTGGAAGACCCCCAGCCCCTGCTTACTGACCTGTGAATTTGTTTTTCTGGTTATCGTTCCTAGCATTTTGGAAGAATCAAATAACTTACCCTTTCTTCATTTCATATATGGGTTTTCCCGTTTGTGTTAAACAGAATTTATATTCTAAGGGTAGAACTGGTTTAAAAAAAAAGAAAGAAAGAAAGAAAGAAAGAAAGAAAGAAAGGTGGTGGTGGTGTGTGTCTGGGATAATATTGGTTATGGTGAAGTCAACTTGCTGAATTTATAGCTTTCAAGTATCTATGAGGTAGTGTATTTAACAAAAAAGTGCCCCATGCCAGCAATAGAAACAGATTATGGCTCAGCAGTTATTAAGCTTATCCTTTATTTCATGTTAAAATTGTCTTCTGGATTTTCTTTATATCTTAAAAAAACTTGTATTTCCATTTGTTTACATGGTAGAAAAATTATGTATGGTAGAATAGTCTTTGAGGGTTCAAAATTAAAGGCACTTCCTTTTTGGCAATTTATGATTTGTGTCCATTTCTTAGGAAAAGAAATCAAGGTATCAATGCAGTTCCATTAAAAGCTGATATAATAACATTAGTTTCAAATACAAGCCACTTAGTGGACTTCTTTTCTGAGCTCCTTCAAACCCTCTTTAGAAGTAAATTAGAAAAAATTTTTGTTGTTCTTTACTCTTCAGTAGAAGCAGCCTTTTAAAACTGAGCTCTGATAATGAAAGCCTTTAATTTCAACAGATGTGGACTTTTGTTCCTTATCTCTCTCTCTCTTTCATACACACAGTTAAAATTAAAGAAAATCCATAAAAAATTCCAGTGTGTGTTTTATATTCCTGATATCCATCATCTTGAAGCTGGCAGGCCAGCTCCAAGGACCGAGAGGGGGTTGCACAGGACCAGCCAAGAGGGTCCCTGTCTGCACTCTGGGGAAATCAAATGCAAGCCAGCAGGAAGTAAAAGCAGAGTTTATTGAGGATTAGAGAGAGTACAGGTAAAGACAGAGCATCTGGGGACTCAGAAAGGAAGGGGGGAGTCTTGTCTTTGCTTGAGGTATTGGGGGTTTTTCTTGAGGACTGCGGTCTGGTGTACGTGTCCTGTAAGGCATCCACGAACCCGTTAGAACAAAAAGGAGGACCCAGGTCTTACTCCTTGGAGCTAAGCGGTCTTGGGGTCGAGATAGCACCAGTGGTCTGGAATATGCACTTGATGACTTCTTAGTCATTCCTTAGATGTTATTTATTATGCTGGAAGACCCCAAAGAAATCATTAACTGCTGTCCCTTACAAGGAGGATGTACATTAAGGCAGGTGTAGAGCAGGAGTGTAGGTCCTAGCAAGAGTAGAAGCAGGATGGAGAGGAAAAAAGCAGATTTTCATGGAGTCCTTCAGTTTTCCCATCTCAGTCCCATTTCTTCTATAAAATGTAGTTCATGTTCTGCAAGATAGACATTTCAAGGGAGCTGAGATTTTGACCCTGACTATATTTAAATAACTTAATGCCAGATTAAACCAGACCTTTACTGAGACCCAATGATGTTTCTTTTGCATTTTTATTAGGTCTTGGAAATTTTCAACAAAATAGTTTTGAAGTGTCTCAAGGGACCCTTATTTAATACATCCTCAAGTCTGACTAACACCAAATGGGAGCTTTAATAGCAAATTGCTTTGCTTTAAACGTCCTCTACCAAATGGTTGTAGTTGTAGATTTCATAAGTAGTTTTTCTGAGGTAATCCTGAAATAATGATGCAAGTCATTTAATTCCTGAAAGAGCTTTCATCATTTAAATGAGTTTTTAGAAAGTTATTTTAAGGTGTCTAAAGCCAAAATGTGGTCAAGTATTTGCTTATGTTGGGGGAGGTCATCAAGACGTGATTGCTTATTGACCCATGAGGAGATGTGGGTGGTCAGAGGCTCCCTTACCCACAGTCCCGTCTATGGAATATGGGTTCTGCTTGCTTTCCCCATTCCCAGAGGCTTCTCTGAAAACATAGCCTTGAGATAATGGTGTGTGTTGAGAACATCTGAGTGATACATGTGACTAAACCTAGTTAAAACTTCCATGTGAACTTTTGCTTGTCAAAACTGCTACCTACCGGGGCACCTGAGTGGCTCAGTGGGTTAATCCTCCGCCTTCAGCTCGGGTCATGATCTCAGGGTCCTGGGATCGAGCCCCACATCGGGCTCTCTGCTCAACAGGGAGCCTGCTTCCTCCTCTCTCTGCCTGCCTCTCTGCCTACTTGTGATCTCTCTCTCTGTCAAATAAATAAATAAAATCTTTAAAAAAACAAAACAAAACAACTGCTACCTACCAACCTGGAGTTAGCTGCCTCTTTCCGTGGTTTCTTCCTGCCCACTGAGTAAGGGGCCAGTTTCAGATTTCATCCAGGAAGATCTTGAGAAGGTTGTGAACCAACAGCTGAATATTTGGATTTGACTGGTGTGTTCAAAGAGTTTGTGGGTTATCTTGGCATAGAAAATCAATATCATAAATCTGGGAACAAGGACTACCTTGCATGACAATGAGTTGATAGGAATTCATTGAAGGAGTGTGAGGTGGAGCCTTGAGAGAAGGGCTATTTGGAGGAAGTGGGACTCAAAGCATTTCATTGATTCAACAGAAATTTATTGAACAAACCCTTTATGCTAGATGTTATGTACTGTGCTGGAATTACAGTAATGAACAGAACAGTGTCCCTCAATGTATGGAGCTCACAGGCTGGCTGCTGAGAGGTCCAGACACAAAACCAAGCAGTTACCTCAATGATAATGTCAATGTTGGGGGAATTACAGAATAGTAAGGACACACCTGGATTTGGAAGGGGCAACAAGATTTCATTGAAGATTTCTTTGAGGACTTCTTTGAGGACACATGAGGCTGAAACAGAAATCCTGGTGGACATTGCTATTTACCCACTTAAAATAGGGTTCCTTTTTTATGTGCTTAACTTTTAGAAAGAGTCTCCAAAAATATAAATAAGCTTTTCTTAGAAACTAAAATATTTAGATTTTAGAATTTTATAGTAAGAAGAGATCTTAGAAAAATCCCAACTGTTTTACCATCAGCTTCTTCATAACTCTGGAAAGGATGAGAAATGCAAGATTTCCCAAGTCTTCCAACGGGTCAGGAAATAGAGACCTCCTCTGGTTGAGTGTGTCCAGGGAAAACTGGATCTCTGTATCCTCTATCTTTTTTCTTTTGAGGAAAAGTTTTATTCTCCTAATACATGCATAATGTCTTTGTCAGACCTGAAGCCTTTGTATCTGTTTTTATATCCTTTAACAGAGAACAAATGGGCAGTGGGGGGGAGGGTGTGGAAAGTGGTCATGGCTATTAAGTAATCTATTAATCTATGTAATCTGTTAAGAACTAGCATTAAAATTATGGCTGCCACCTCGTCACCCCAACCTAATTAATCTGTCTCCTGAAGGATAGGAAAAATTACTGTTCTTAAATGACCCACATTTCTTTGGAAAGCTTAGATATGCTCCCATTGATATATTATTTCTCAGTTGGATGTTTGGATGTTTGCCCATTAGATCCCACTGATTGCTTTAATTTTGTACCTTAGCAGAAATATTACTTCCCCCTTGTTTATGTAGCTTCTTTCATGAGCCACATAATATCCATTATCCCTGAAGAGCTTCTTGCTTTGAAGAATTTAGAAGCAGACAGTAAGAGGTCTTTTAAACTGATACACTTTCCTCACCTTTGTTCAGAAGGACTTTCAGATGTTATTCATGGTATTGATATGTTCTTTTCTGAGTCAGATCTAGTAACATGGCCCATAACTTAATGTTAAATCCCAGTTTTTAAAATTTATGATAAAAGGAACAAGACCACCACAGTTAAAAATAGGAAATATTAAAAAACATAAAAGTTAGAATTGTGTAAGTAATCAAATAGATGAAATATTCTAAAGGTATTGGATATTTTATTTTATGGGATGATCTTTTGTGCTTCTTTATTCCTTAACTGTTAGGATGTTCTATTATAGTATTCTGTTATTATAACATTTTGAACTGTAACTGTTACTTTTCTTATCCATTTTAACCAATAGACTTTATGCTTTGTGGTTTTAGTTTATGCTTGGCATATTGTAGGCCCTTGGTTAATGTTAACGTGAATGTACAGTAATAAATTAATGTGACTTCCACTGATAAGAAACAGTTATTGTAGCTTACATCACACCCTGGCATTTTATCAAATACATCACTTTGAAAAATATTGACTGAGTTTGGGACACTACTAAGAACAATTAAATATATAGTCCATATGCTTGTAAAATGTAGGCATGGGCAAATAATGACTATATTATATAGAGGCCTAGTATTACACAAATATAACTGTATTGTAAAATTGGAACAGTATGCTTACAGTTTTCTGGTTATCTGCATGATCTAAAAATGTTGACATTTATGTATATAGCTTACATATATAGACTGGTGCTTTGCTTTGCTATATTACATTTAAGTCAAATCTCTTTTTTTCTCTTTTATAATTATTCCAAGATGCTGTTCATAGAAACTATTTTAAATATATACATATAAACATATTTATATGTATTTTCCAAGTATATGTATACATGTGTATTTATATGTATATTTCATGAATCACATTTCCGTATATAATTTCTGGGTATTTAAGATAGCTTAATTTAAAAAAAAAATCTTAACTTTTTTAGTCTGTAATTTTCTACAAGGTAAGACCACGAAAGGAACGTTTCCAAGTTGTCAGTGGTATTTTCTGGGAAAATGTCTGATTTATTGAACTTGTAGGAAAGCAGGTACTTATTTTGTTTATACATACTGGAAAGATTATCTGTTAAGTTAAATTAAAAAAGTACTTGGGGCCATGAATTAATGAAAATGAGGAAATAACAGCTGCTTTCACACGTGATCACATTTAGTCTTTAAAGATAAAATTGGTACCTTGCCCAAGCTTTCTACATGTAAAAAAAGGAAAAGGCACAGGCTCAGCCATGTAGTGCTCTAATCCAGATAAAAGCTTATGCTTCGCAAATGCTTCGTGGGCTGACACCTGTATTTTATTTTTATCTTTTATTTTTAATTAATCTGTGCACTCAACGCAGGGCTTGAACTCCCAACCCTGAGATCAAGAGCCTCACGCTCTACCAAATGAGCCAGCCAGGTGCTCCTGACACTTGCATTTTAGATAACACCGTAAGTTGAGCTTTGTCTACAATGAAAGTGAACACAGAACTGAAACTTGCTCATCCCCCTTCTGCAGATATTATCTCTTTAATCATATTCATCAACTTGCTTCACTCCTGGTATTCTGTTTCTGGTGCATTTTAACTTTACAGTTTAGTGAAACATAATAGTGACAGTCCAAACAGTCCATGGGTATATTGTGAAAAATGTGAACAGACGTGTATTTTAAATCAGCAGCAGTAGGGGGAGAGAATATTCCCATTCATTCCTTATTTACTCATTATCAGTGCAGTCTAGTTTTTTTTATCTTCTGTGTTCACATCTATTTTCTTCTCTTGACTAGTCAGGTGCAACCCCATGACACAGTAACAATGCCAGCTTAAAAGGTTTTGATTTTTCTAAAACAATGTTTGGACTGGACAACTTCTTTCATTTTAGAGCCAACAATTTCTGTCACATGCAGATTGTGGGATCCTGAGTCAACCTTTAGTGCTGCTTGTGGGGACATCATTGTTTCTTCCTCAGGATAGTGTACCAGATTACTGGGGTGTGATAGGTAGTTGCAGGCAGAGGGCTTAGGGCCAGGACCCAGAGTGGGCGGTGGGCTCCTCTTTTGGTTAGAGACACAACACTGTACGATTTCTGTAAATAAGACCCTTCGCTGGGGACATAGCAGTGATAAGTCAGACCTGTTCCTCTCCTTTCAGAGGGGAGGCAATGCGTATTCATTAAACGAGTAACAGGTAACTCCCCACAATCCCACATTGCAATTTTACATCTTTCCTTCCTCCTCTAACCTGCTTGTCTCATCCCCCAGCCTTGCTTTCAGCTGATGACTTTGTTTCAGTTTTCTCAGTGAAGTAGGAAGTAATCAGAAAACGTCCAACCACCCCACCACCATGTGTCCCCACCTAGCAGCTTCCACCTGGATTCCTTTACTGGGGAAGACTGACCATAGTCTCATGTGAGGTCTGTCCCTTCTGCACTCTTCTCCCATCTCCTCTTTCTTACAAAGGAACACAGCTCCAGCAGGTTTCCCCTTACTTCTTCCATCACCATTTTTTCCCTACTAGTTCATTTCAATAGCATAGTAATGTGTTTTTTCTCTCATCTTAACACGTTCTGCTAATCCCGGCCTCCAACTGCTCCTTCTGCCATCTTCCCATTCCTATGACCTACTTTATCAGTTAGAGCTCCTTGAAAGAGTTGTCTATACTCGTGTCTCCAGTTCTTCTGCTCTCCTGTATTAAAACTCTCTGATTAGACTTTCTCTACAACCACTCCACTAAAACTATTTTTCATCTTTAAGATCCCCTTAATCTCTATGTTGCTGATTCAGTGGCCACTTCTCAATCCTCATCTTACTTAGCCTGTTGGTAACATTGCTCCAGATGAGTGCTTCCCCCCTCCCTCCTCTTTGAAACACTTTCTTAACTTGGTTTCCAGCATGCTACAAACTCTTGTTTTTCTTCCTCCCATACTGGTTGCTCCTTCTCAATCTTCTTTGCTGGTTTTGCTTCTTCTGCTTGGCCTTGTAATGTTACTGTGCTTCAGAACTCAGGCTTTAGATCTTTTCCTTATGTTCATTCATTGCCATAATTGATATCAAGATTTTAAATACCATCCATATGCTGGTGAGTCCCAAATTTATATCTCCAGCCCAGATCTTGCCTGTGACATTTGGGTTTGTGTATGTCCAACTTTCCATCCAACACCTCCACCTGGATGTTTAATAGGCATTTTACAGTTAATGTTCCAAATCTGAATTCATGACCACCCTTTCTACACTAAACTTGTCCATTATCTTGTATTCTCTCCTGTCAGAATTAATGACAGCCCTATCCTCTTAGTGGCTCAAACCAAACACCCCTGGCCATCATATTCTTCTCTCTTCTTTCATATCCCTGTATCCAAAGGGTAGTGTAGCCCCCTCACTACCTCCACTCCCTACACATTTGCACAAGCCACTCTAATCTCTTGCCTGATGTAGCAATAGCCTTTAATGCTTTCTACCCCTGCCCTTTTGTTACAGTCCAGTCTGAGCACAGTGTGATCCCGTTGAAAGGGAAGTCGCATTGTGACAGTCTTCTGCTCTGAAGCCTCTGATGGTTTTCCATCTCAGAGTAAAGCCAAAGTCCTTACCAGTGGCTGACCGGGCCCTACATCATCTGCTCTCCCTCCCCTTACTTATCTGATCCATTCTTCCCCTCATTTACTGTATTCCAGGACTGTTTCTTGTGAACATGCCAAGCTTGATCTCTTCACAGGGTTTTCCCATATCCTGTGCTCTCTGCCGAGAACACTTTGCCCACATGTTTGTTCCTTGGTCTCTTTTAACATTTTGCTCAAATGTCACCTTTGCAGGAAGCCTTCCCTGACCACCCTGTTTAGTATGTAGCACCCATCCCACACATTCACAATTCTCATCTCTGCTTTATCTTTCTCCATACCACTTACCACCTTTTAATATTGTGTTAATTTACTTACACATTTTTATTGTGCTGCTTTTCACACTTCTCCATGAGGGTAGGATCATTTTATTTCTTTACTGATGTTTCTGTAGCGCCTAGAACAGTACCTGGCACATAATAAATGCTCAGTACCAATTTGTTGAATAAAAGGAGACAAGAGTTATTTAATATTATGTGAGGTATGTCAGCATCCCAAGTCAAAATACATGTTTGTTTAAATCTGTTATATCCCTTATTCATTTTATACCTTCCATTCCTTGAGAGTAGTATTTGAGGCAAATCTGAACTTATTTGATAGTTATATAATTTGGTTAACTATTTAACCAAATATGTATTCATTGGCTAGAACCTGAGTCAGAGGGAGGCAGACATCTTATGGAAACCATCTTGGAAAGCCAAACTTATACTGACAGTGGAATCATTAAAAGATTGACTAGGAAGATCTAAATTGAGAAAAAGCAAAACACCGTTTTGATCTATTCGAATGTCCCTAGACCTGTTAAGTACTTTTATTCTATATAATAAGCAACTTAATTGTTTACTTTGGCATTTTGTCAAATACAAGCAAATTTAGTACCAGATGAGATATATCCTTGTAATAAAATCAGTTGCTCAAATCCTAAGTACTAGAGCAGTGATTTTTAAAAAACTTTATTATTAGGAAAAAAGTACTTAAAAAAAAAGAAGGAGAAATCACATAGCCAGTTGATAAACAGGTAAAAGTGGAATCTATCTATGTCCAAAGTCCAGGAGGCTGGTTCTCATAATCCCTGGCAGGAATGGATGAATGCGCTCCCTGCAGTGAATCCGGTTTTGATCGACTCTGAAACTGATACAGTGTGTGTGTGTTGGCGGGCTGGGGGGAGGGGTTGAAAAAAGAATATGGAATTAAACTATCCGTTTAGGTACAGGACTTTGGAAGGGCTCTGAAGCTTCTTCTGATCTTAATGATGACCTTGGTGATGAAGATGAGTGGTAACACATTGAGCCTTGAGATGCCCAGCAATGTTCCAAGCAGGTTTTATGCCTTTATTCCCCCAAACAACCTATGGTGCACCGGACCAAAGGTACAAGAAGTCATGCCCGGGGTGACACAGCTGGGAAGGGGGAGAGTGAGGATGGGTAGAAATGAAGAAATTAGACTGAGAACAGAGGCCTCCATCAGCCTCAGCCCTACCACCCATTAATCAGGGTAACACGGAAGACAGCACATCACCTTGCGTGTATGTCCTCGACTCCACTTGTGAAGCAGAAGTGTTGATGCCAGCTATGAACTCCTCATTCTGTTGTGCTGAGGTCAGGGAAAGTGTGTGGAAGTGCTCTGTGAAGAGTAGAGTGCTTGGAAATGTAGTGTGATTTTAAATTGCTTTTCATTCCAACACATTATTATAGGTGAGGCTTGCACATATGATGAATTTTGCTGACTTTTTCTTTTACTTCTAATGTTTCTAATTTATCTTAGACGTGATTTTTTTTTCTTTTTTTCTTTTTAGGTTACTTGTCTGCAAGACTTTTTTGGTGATGATGATGTTTTTATTGCTTGTGGACCTGAAAAATTCCGTTATGCCCAAGATGACTTCGTCCTGGATCACAGTGGTGAGGCACTTTTTTGACCATCCTCTCCTGGTAATCCTGAAACAGAGGCTCAGGGTTTAGTCAGTTGGCCCTTCCTAAGTGGTCTGGCATGTTGAAGAAGGAGGACATTGGCAGTATTCTTTTTGAACTAATAAAAGTAGAGAATAAAATGAAAACATTTGCATACCTGTTAAAACAAAAAACCTAATTCAAGTAGTTTTCATTTTTTTTAGACTAAAACAAGTTGTCTCTTGACTGCATTGTTTTGCCTCTGAAATGGATTTCTGGCCTATTTCAGAACAGTGGCTGGCTGTGCCATCTTAAATACATGGATTATATTGAATCTGAAATGGCTAGTTATACATTTTCTGTGTTCATAATGAGATATGTAAAAGGTAATAATTAAATTGTGAATCATGGTTGTCTCAGCTTTCTTTTTACCTCATTGTTTGCAACTTAAACAACAACAACAACATGCATTGTTCATATAAGCAGGAAAAAAATAAAGCTGTTTTCATTGATAGAGTAAGAAAATCCCTTTCTCCAATGTATGGAGTTTTCGACTTTTTAGCAATAACCTTAGTGATTTCAGGTGTTATTGATTCTGGGAAAATTGCTTCACTTTTTCATCTTGAATTAATTTAAACCTATTATAGTAATAGTGATTATTTTAGCTGATAGTAAGGTCAGCTTCCTCTTTAAATGAGGTAAAATCATACAGACATAACATTTCACATAGGAGAGCGATGTAAAAGATAAAGTCTCGCTCTTTAATTTTATGAGTGAGGAAAGTTGGCCTCTCAAAAATTAGACTGATGGTAGTCCCTTTCCAGTTGTAGTGATTCTGACCATCCAGAATTAGAGAAACATGTCACCACATAAGTACTGTGATCCATAAAGTTCTTAAAATTCAAGATGATACATTTTGTGGTACCAAACTTCCTTATGTAATTCTTTCCTATTAAACTATGTTGGTTACCTTGGGGATAATTTATCTGCTTTGTGCTTGGGGCTCATTTATCTTTACTTTTTGTTTTTGTTTCATTTTTTCACTGCTGCCAAATTTCATTGAGTTTTTCTGTACTGTTTTATATTCTGTTGGCCCGATCCTGCTTTAAACTGGTGATACCACTGAAAAGAATCACAGAAAATGTCCTTTTACATTACGTGTGCTAATGTTCTCCCCTATTCCCATGATGATGAAGTTTGACTGAAATGTGTATTTACATTATCATCTGTATTTTACATGTTTCTTGATTGTAACTTAATCTCATTTCTTAATATTTCTTTCCTGTCAACCATTATTAGTAAATTTGATAGTTGAGACACTGAAACACAATGATATCTTCTTGGTTATAAAGCCAATTTGGGTCACAATGACAAAATATTTATTGAGCACGTACTATGTATGTCACAGGCATTGTACTCCATGCTTACGTGTATTTTGTAAACTTACCTAAGCTAGTTTTATCGTTCATGGTTTTTGTTGTTAACTACCAATGGGCTCCAATAGTGAAGGGTGGGTGTAAGCTATTGATTTCTTCCCTCTCAGTTACCAATTACTTAGCCTTCTGCAAACTGGGGATAATTGGCTTTTTCATAACATTTTGTGAGGATTAGATGAGTCCATATATATAAAGCAGTTAGAAGGGTGCCTGTTGTATGTGCTTCACTCTCATTACGGTAAACGTCATTATTATACCACCACCAGCAGGTCATAAAATTAAACCTAATTCTGCCACTGTTATATTTATTTGGAGGAAAAGTTGTGTATGTTTTTTTTAACGAGTTATTTAACTTGTGTTTAATCTTAAGAAAGTCCTAACTTTCTATCCTTTTAGGATTCTGACAACATCTTGCATTAAAGATTCATTAAAATGCTAAACACAGTCTTAGCCAAGTAACAGAATCCTCCTTCAATAACTGACTTCAGGACTGGCTGTGAGTCCTAAAACTAGGGTGGCGTTCTGAAGCTCTAGTTATTAGTTCTTTGGATTTACACTTGTGCTTATGAAAGAGTGGCAGTGCCTTTAAGATGTTTCTGACTCACACACACACACCACTCCTTTCAACAACAGAATACTGTTTAACATCCACAATGCTAATAATTAACTAAACTGAAGTTGCTCCAGCCTTTCTGAGTGAGGTTTTGATTAGGGTCTTTCGAATGCTAACTAGCCTCCCCTGGTGTGTATTTTCCTGATTAGTGGACTTCACATGTTAATTTATTGCCCCTGAGGTATAGATTAAAACCAACCCACATTGTAATCTTACCACATAAATTGATCTATTTTAACGTAAACGACGGACACTGTGTTATCTAATTTAATCCTTATAACAAGCCTATGAAGCAGATGCAGATTTTATTCTTATCCCAGTTTCATAGGGGATATTACTGAGGCTTAGAACCTAACCGAGCACCCCCCCAGTTAGCAAAATCAGATTCATGATTTGTTCAAAATCTGCATGACTCCAAAACCCATGTTCTTAATTATTTAAATTAGCAGTGATTATTTTAGCTGTAATTAGTTCTGGTACTGTAAATGCTGTTTTATTTGGTGTTTTATGGAAAAACCAAAGTTACTGTTGAAAGCTATTTTCCTCGTTTTTGATGCTCCATACCTAGGGAAGGTGGAAAATAAGACAGGAGTCCCATGCCCTTTCAAAATAAGATGATAGAGAGTTTGGACAGACTAAAATTGTAGCCTTCTGCTGTCAGTACTACTGACCGAAAAAGGAAGCTGCCCATGTTTAGATTGGGCTGTACGTGTGTGATCAGGTTTGTGTCTGATCAAATTAGAACATTGGGATTTACATATTCAGTAAGAACTCCGCTGGAACAATGAGGTGGTCTACAAGATGCCTAGCCTAAACTAAAGGTAACCTCAGGTGTACTTTTGGGACGGTCGCTTTGTATATTAAAGTTGCTTAACAACAATGGGAAAATGATCCAGTAATCATTCTCTGGCAGTAAACTACATTCACGTGTGATCTTCCCTTGGTTAGTATTTAAACCAGATTTAATTAATGCACTTTCCTTCCTTTCTAGAATGCCGTGTCTTGAAGTCATCTTATTCTCGCTCCTCAGCTGTTAAGTATTCTGGATCAAAAAGCCCTGGACCCTCCCGACGCAGCAAATCACCAGCATCCGGTAGTCATTCTCCTTCAGTTACTTTAATTGTTATGAGCTAGTAGTCTTTCCCATGTTTGCATCCAGCCAGGTTCCAAATCAACGTGTAGATGACATGATTTTTAAAACCAAAAATTTGAGTCTGTTGCTCAAAGTTGTCATAAATCTGCTGAGACGCTTGTTTGTTTTATTCTCATATTTTCTCAAGAACAGTCTATATCTAGAATCTTTTGGTATTTATGTACAAGTGTTTCACATTTGGACCACAGCGTACTGTATTTTTAACTTTGTGTTATATGATTGTGGATATTTTTCTTCTCTTACTGGTTTAAAACATACATCTGACACAGAATGTGTTTTCTTGATACATTTCACAGGCTTTTCCTTCTTCAAGCAATGTAATAGTAGCAGTGATTATTATTGGAAGTTGGTACTTACTTAAGAGTCAGACTTAACCTGAAATTAAGTTTCTTTCAGGTTCTAAACCTGTAGATCTGTCATAATTTTGACTGTTTGGGGGCACTTTTTTAAAAGCTGGAAACATCTATAAATATCTTGATGTATTCTATAATGTTTGTTTATAGTAATTATAAGTAATTTTGCTGATACCATTTCCCATTAAGGAAAGGATTGTGAAAAACCACGATTTTACAGGTGGGAAATCCAGAACATGTGAAAGTAGTATCAATAAAAAATGTGTCAAGCATCAGACCCTCTAAAAACTGGAGTGTTTTGGACATTCTGCTTGTCACTGCTTTCCCTTCAGCACCCACCCCACTTTCCTTCAGTCAGGTTGTTTTACCCTTTTTTTTTGTATACGCATTCAGACCTACTGAATAACTGCTCTCCTTACTGTCTCCTCCTCTTTGTATTCACTGAATGTGCACAGTAAAGAGGGGTGGCCACCACTCCAGTGCCTACTCTGCAGCCAGATCCCCAGGTGAGCCATGAGGAGAATGGCTTTGTCGCTCTGCTGGGTTTTTGTTTGTCTTTTGCCACATTTCTGTTTCCTTTTGCTCCATTTCCATGAACGTATCTGGCTTGTAGCCGTGTATATCCGTGCGCCGTGGAAAGCTTCCCGGTGCGTAGGATGCCTGCCTCGGCGTCCCTTCTTTATTAGCAAACCGCTCATTGTCAGAAGATGGGCAAGTGCCTCTCTCTCTGTGTGTAGTCACAGGACAAAGGGACCGAGGAGGCATACCACCTCAAAGGGTCTGTCTTCTAGTTAATTTTGGAAATTATCTGTTACTGAAAAAGGTTGAAGTTCGTTGGTTTTATGAAAATGGCCATAGAAGCAATTAAACTTTTCTGTTCTTACCTTCTTCTGTTCTTACCTTCCTCCCCACCCTACAGCTAATAGACCCAATGCTCTTTCTAAAAATATTGGCGATACGAATATTTTTAACTGAAAGCATCTCTCTGCTGTGAAGCTTATTTCAAATTATATTGTGCTTTCTGTAAAGTATCTCAAACACTAGGAAAGCTAATATAACATGAAATTGGCATAAAAACAATTACCTGAGCTTACCATATGGTAAATGTAGATTTTTCTCAGGTTCTTAGCTTTTGTTTTAGCCATAGGTTTTATAGATATTTATCATATCAGTAAAATAGAAGTGAGGAGAGTGATTAAAAAATCAGGTATTATAGTGAATCCAATACATACTAAACTAAAAGCATGTTTCATAGCCATATTTTTCTTACAGACCAATATGTTTGTATAAAGATTTATTCAAATCTTTTAAAATTGAATTTGGAATGCTTAGAAATTGATTTAAGAAATCTTAACATTTCAGGACCCCCAATTTTTACCTAAGTCCGAATTTGCATTTGGGATAGTAGAGTAGATCTTAAAACTTGTAAGTAAAAGTTGTGAGGTGTTTAAATCACGTTTCAGAGGGCAAACAGCTTTTTTATGAGAGATTAAACCCCAAAGTATATTCCCCACATCCTGCAGTTACAGAAAAGGGGGAGCTTTGTATTATTGAAAGCCAAGTACCTACAAGTACAACGCACATTTACAGACCTCTAGCTGTGGTATCCCTTAACATTTAGAAAATTCAGTGGAATCTCAGACAAAGCTAGTAACTTTGTAGACAGAATATTGTATTTTTTCAGTCTTGGGACAGAAGTGCTCCCTAAGTGCAGTCTTCAGGTTGACTGAATTCCTCAACAAAACTCTTAGCAAAACAGCCAAATAATGTGTAAGAAACATGTAGAAATTCATCTGGATAACGTAAGTAGGTAATTATTACTGTAACTTGAGTCCTAAAAATGCTCTTTAGGTTTCTAGCTTGTGAATCTTTCAGAGTCCACCAAGATAGAAAATCTTCTGAACAAGCAAGCAAACAAAAAAGCCCCAAGTTTATGGCTTCTCTTACAGTTGAAGGGAAGCGTGGATAACACCCTTCTTCTGGGAGAGAAAATTGGGGCTGGTGAAGGAGTGAGGAGTGGTACATGACAGGAGTGTGGGTTGTAATTGTCTCCCTGCCAGTTGGCAGCAGCCTATGAGGGGAGCGCGCTCAGTGTGACCCTGTCCTGGGTCCCACTTACCCTCCTAAGACTTGGGAGAAATGTACAAATAAATGAAATTAAGGACTACTCATGAAGGAACATTTTTTAGAATTTTCCAAATGCTCTGGGAAACTTAAAAGCCCAAATGTGACTTGGTATCTCTTTAGGATGAGATTATTTGGAGGGAAATATGGGCATGTAGGTACTGGCACCAGTAAAATCCCTGGCAGTGAGTTTTGTCAAGAAACTGTGTTTGGCAGGGGGTGTGTTTTTAGGGAGTTTTGTCTGCTCTCAAGATCACCGTTTGCAGGAATTGATTTTTATCCTTTCGTCTCTTTTCTGTCACTGTTCCAAAGTAGCCTCTGCTATCAATGTGGTATCTGAGTATCTGTGAAAGCTAACAGCACCTATTGAGTAGGGGCTGGTAACCTGCACAGGTTACTGTATGGAATGACGGGAAAAAAAGAGTAAAATTCAGTCTCAGCTCACAGCAAGTTGACTTTAAGCTTTGCCCAAAATAATCTCTATTTTATGTGAATTTCTGCCACCAATTCCCTTGCTTTAAAGAGAATTTTTAAAAGAACATTGAAACTTAATTGAGAAATAATCAGGACTTTTGAATATCCTAGAAAGTTTCTAATTGCACAGTTCCTTGCGTTGTCCTTGCACTCTAAATATGCACATACATTTGTTAAGAAATTATAGATAACGGATTGTTGTTTATGCATGAGTGGTTTTAAATTAGAAAAATTAAAGTTTGGTAAGTTAAAAGTGACTAGAAAATTTTTTCATCCATACCCAATTTAAAATGAGGAATGCAGTAAATAAGCATGACTTCATAGACCCACATACCCTGTTTTATAGGTTATTCTTCTAAGCACAAATACTTGATGATCTAGGACTTTTGCCTCCACTCAGGGACTGGTACTCACTTTTTTGAGTCACCTATTTAGGACTTTTGCCTCTGCATTTTGCTTTTTTACATTTATTAGCTTCATTTAAAATAATAGTTGTCTGCTTCCTCATATTTAAGAACAAAAGAAAAAGATGGACTTTGCTTTTCTTTCTGTAGAGAGGAATGACAGTTTTCATCTTTGGGCAAAGCATTGAAGATTAGTGATAAAAGGGTTTGCAAATACATTTTAGAAAAATAATTATACCAGTCCTAGATGTTAACTACCAACTTTGTAAGATGACAGCAGAAATGGATCCAGGTGATGAAATTAGGAATAAGCATAAATCATGCTGAAGTGTTTGACCAGCATTTTCCAGGATAAAACCTGCAAATTTACCTTCCCTTCTAAACAGCAGTGGTCATAATTTTCCTAGCTATGTCTAAACTGAGCCTTCAACCTAGGAAGTGTGTGGCAGTTTGGAGGGGGTACTATTGAAAAACCATTAAGATTTGGTAATTAGTGGGAGAAATTAAACAGTGAAGACAAGAAAATGGAAGGAATTAAAAATGACTGGTTTAGATTAAAAGAAAGTTGAAGAGTGTCTTTTATGGCCCTCAAACAAATAAGCAGGTGTTGCAAGAAAAATGACCAATAATATTTTTCCTTTCCATTAAGAATATGCTTAGAAAATGTGTTTGGATTATGGTGGAAATGATTTGGGAGAGCCGTAGAACTTGGGTATTCAGGTTGGTGCATAGCAAGAGAGTGGATATTGGAGGTTTCGGGACAACCTTCCTAGTAAAGTATTACAAACATACCACCCATTTCATTTCTCTGCCCTTGCTGGCAGGCAGGATATGTGGACAAGTTCTCATTCACATCTCTAATTCCATAATGTTTTATATATTTGTTTATATCACTGTTGGAAAACTACACTGAAAACAATTCTAGTTTCACTCCTTATTTGTCTGATATTTCGTAATACAATAAAACACATTTTTTTGCTTTTCGCTGATTTGCCATCTACTTTGAGCTTTTAATTGAAGCTTCATTGGAGCTGTGTTGTGCATGTGCTTAGTGTTTTTGCACAATCTGGTTGTTTGGGGTTTTAATGACCTCTGTCTCCTTTGTTGTCTCATGGTCAGTTAATGGAACTCCCAGCAGCCAGCTGTCTACTCCTAAATCAACGAAATCTTCTAGCTCTTCTCCAACTAGCCCAGGAAGTTTCAGAGGATTAAAGGTATGAAATAGGATAAATGGCATGTTTGTGTGATTTTGTTATTTTGAGTTTCATAGTTTGGTAGTTTAATTTGTTCAGGGGCTTGGGTGCAATAACAAATCAAAAAGGAAAGAGTTCAGGATTTGGAGACAGGAAGGACCTGCCTTTGAATCCTGAGTCCTTTATCATTTTATAATTTGGGTCAACTCACTTAACTCTTCGAGCCTAAGTGTTCCCATTTCTCAAATGGGAATATAAGGTTGTGGTTAGCGTTGAACATATTGGGGTAAAGTATAATAAGTAGTAGTTTTCCTGTTATTATCAAAATGATTTGCAATGGAAAAGCCTTGGAGAATACTGTAATTCTTTTACAAATCTCATTTTGAATCATGGTTTTAATATTGCTAATGTAATTTCACTTTGTGTGAGTTTAAAATAGGACAAAACACTAGTATGGTACTTAGGTACCTATGTAATAACCCAAGAAGATACGTTCATTTTGGTGAGAAGTTAGAAATAAATCTTAGATTTTGATTGTGATAGCCTACAAATATAAATGGTAACTTAACATGATCAGCAGTTGATTTAATAGACTTTTTTTTTTCGTTGAATAGGGATTTTGTCTAATAGGGAGAAAAATGATGAATGAAACCAAATTTGCAAAATTTCAACAACACTAATTTCATTTAGTAGCTTTCAACAATTTAAATTTATAAGAGAAAATTTGCCTGGTAAAATAGCAATAAATAACTGAGGTTAAAAATTGGGAAAGTTTCCTTTTGCAGAAACAATCAAATTATCTGCATAGTAATGTACTCTAAGAATACTGAAGTATACATAGTGCAGTGTATGCATGTATAAATTAACTTATTCTCTTGGTATTTCGGTGACATTGGAAATATATTAATTAGAAATGCATTCCCCCAAAGTTGGTTGCTTAAACACTTCAGATATTGTCTGAGTGGTTTTCTTTAAGGATGTTGAAAAATCTTTTTCATTAGTAAAATGGATTGTAAGAACCCCACCACCCCTGGGTGAGTGAGGAGTGAGAACCTACTGAACCCAGCATCCTGACACCTTCAGAGCAGTGAGGACTGTGGGCCTTCCACTTCTCTAAGGGCTCATTCTCCACCTACCTCTAACGTTTGTCTGTCCTGCCCTGAGAATGTTGGGTGAACGTTCAGAGTGAACCTGCATGATTCCTGTGTAAGTAACAGAGATCAGAAAGAGAAGTTTCTTCTGGAAAAGCACGGTTTGTCTGTTTTTGTGCCTGCTTGCTTATGTACATTGGCAGAAATTGGACTGAGAGTAGCGAGTACATAGCTCTCTCCTACCTCCAAGTGCTTGCAGCTCCTTTAAAAGAACCAGGCATTTCAAGGTGCTAAACTGGCTTAGGTCAGTTTATAATATGATTTTAATGGAATTCTAAACTGTCAACCACAAAACAAAGTTACATGAATTAAAAATCACTCATCAGCCAAGTATTTTCAGCTTTCCCCCAATTTATTGCACTCCAAATAGATAGGAGGTTCACTGTTTTTGAGTAACTTTCAAGAGAACTAAAGTAAAAATAATTCAAGTTCATTCACTTCTTTTCTAATTTCAGTTGTGTGTTAAAGTAAAAGCAAGTGGCTCCTAAGTCCTGGTAGCTTTTAACCTTAGGGCAAATCCCACAGGACTTTCCAGGGAGCCACAGTCATGTCCTTCCCCAGACCATTGCTCTGGACAGGATAATGAATCCTTTGTTTCCTTGGAGTTTCATTCACTTCCCTCTTTGTATCCCTTGGTAACCTTTGTTCCCATCTTTCTTTCTAGTCCATCTTCAGCTGTGAGCCCAAGTCCTTTTTTTTGTTGTTGCTACAAGGTCAGTTGGTGCTGCTTAATGCTCAGAACACCATCCACCCAACACACACGCACACAAACTTGCACACAATCACGTACACTTCTGGAGTGGAGATGCCTGGAGTTTTACAAACATGATAAGTTGTTTTATTGCTGAGACATTAGATAAAGTTGTTCTCATTATGCTGAGTGTACGGGAAATTGTATAGCAACCCCCCGCATCTAGCACACAGCTCTCTGAGACATAAGCGCTCAGGATTGCTCATTGGGGCTTATAGAGGTAAAGAAATGTTGGTTACTGGTCAAGATATTAGAGGAGATTATCAGTAAGATGAAGAGTATTGGTCTTTCTGATACTGGTGGGAGAGTCTGTGTTGTGTGAATGTGGAGGTCTCTGTCCTTCGATTCCCCACGAAAAGATGTATGTGGGGATCCGTGCTCAGAATAAAGACTTCTAGAAGGAAAGTAGCAAGCACAGAGCAGTTTATTAAGGTGAAAGTACACTCTCAAGATGGGAGAGCAGATAGGTTCCAGAAAGTGGAACCTCCTATGTCGTTTTGAGTTTGGATATTCCTGGGTCTTTCCGGGGATGGGACCTGCAGTGGGGTGGGTGGGCTCTACTGGAGGCTGCTTGCAGTGTTTTGGGAGACTCCTCCCACAGGTTGGGGGGCGGGGAGTGTTTGACCCTACAAGGTTTGCACCAGAATCCTCAAGATAACTTTTCTCCATGGGGTGGGGCTGTACCTGCACTTCAGATGCATTATGAGTCTAGGGATTACCCTGGGGCAGAGGGGGAAGAGGAGAGTACAGTGTTCTGCACACTTGGCTCGCTTTTTTTTTTTTTCTTTTTTTACGATTTTATTTGACACAGAGAGAGATCACAAGGAGGCAGAGGGGCAGGCAGAGAGAGAGGGGGAAGCAGGCTCCCCGCTGAGCAGAGAGCCCAATGCAGGACTGGATCCCAGGACCCTGAGATCATGACCTGAGCTGAAGGCAGAGGCTTTAACCCACTGAGCCACCCAGACGCCCCACCCTTGGTTCTTGATATGTCAGCCCCAAGGTCTTAGAAGCTACAAGGTCAGGATATTGTGCCCCTGGACTTCTAATGTGTCACCTATTTATCACTGTCCTTGGCTCCAGCTCCTGTCTCTATCATTCTCCTGTCAAGGACTTGGCACTCTGTCTCCCAGCATTCCTTCCAGGGATCAGTCTAGCTTCTACCTAACTTTTCCGTGACCCTTCCCCCTCAAACCCACTTTGTCTTCCACCACACTCTAGGCGTGTGGGCTTTACTTACAGCTGTGAGAACTCCTCTTTGTTTTCTTCCATTGTTAAGTAAGGACATTTGTTTTTAAATGACCTCTGAAGCGCTAGGATTACAGTTCTTTAAATTGGCAAAAAGACAAAACAAAAAGGCCTACTTAGGAAGCGGGGAGTCTATTTCTCTTCTCCTCACTTTAAAGCTGATATAGAATTACCCAATTTTACATTAAATCTTAGCAGCTAAATGAGTCTCTGCCACACTGATCAGCTTTTAGGCCACAGTGCCAAACTGCTGCCTAGTCCCCTGGGTCATGGTTTATGGAAATTGCGTTTCCTGTTCCCAGCAGTCCGTGGTATTGGATGTTGTCGTGGGGATGAAGACCTGCCTTTGAAATCCTGCTACTTAGTCATGTTACTTACTGTACAGAATACCCTAATTTTGATGTCAGTGTAAGCTCTAGTCAGCATCTGTCCACGTTGCATTATTTTCTCAATTCAGTGACATTACAAATGGAGAATTACCAATAATTACCATGTGTTAGCGCTTCGCTTTTTTCTCCCCCTTCATTTAAAATGGCTTATTAAGATCAATTAAGAGGGAATGTCTGACAGTGGAGGACTGTTTTTTGCAGGCAGGAACTATTTATCCTGCTTAGATGCTTTAATGGCTTTGGGGATAGATAATCTTTTTCCAGAGAATCAGAATTAACAAAAGCAAGCAAACCAAGCCAGGACAGCCTGTGTAGGAGATGACATTCCTGTCTGTCTATCTGCCAGGACACAGCTTCTGCCAGATTACTTACTTATTTATTTAACTATCTGGGTTTTACCTAGTAGGGAATTAGGCAAAGTGAAGTCAAAGGGAAGCAGAATTTGATATTCCATCACAGTTTTCCTGTGCCAGTGTTTGGGAATCATTTTAGTGTTTTGGTGGGGACGTTGGAACAACTGAAAATGAAAACAGAGTCATATTGTGACGTTTAATCTCTGACCACCGAGTGTCCATGGCTTTTTTTGTTTGTTTGCTCATTGAAAAAGATATGAGAAATACAGAAGCAACCCACCTCTCCACAAAAAAGTCCTCATAGTTTTCCCCATCCAACTGTTTGAGGAAGACCTTTCTGCTCCACTCATACACATTTATAAAAGATTATGCTCTTTGAAGGGCTGGGCCAAAGCCAAGAGAGGAAGAAAGCTTTCTTCAAATGGTGAATAAATTTTTGCAGGATGGGAGTTTGAGAAATAGGGTGGCAACCCAGCAGTCAGGGTTCTTTAAACCTAAAACTAAAAGACGTTAGGGTAACTGAAGTTTAGTTGAACCTTGATTATAATTTTTTGGTTTGGCTAGTTATGTGAAACCTACAATGTGAAAACAAAGTTGTCTCAGATGTGTAGTTAGTCTTTGTTTTATAGATGGAGAGATTGAAGTTCAGAGATGTGAAGTGACTTGCTCAGGGTCTCAGTGGCTACTTGGGGTCTCTGACCCTTTCAGGGTCTCTGTCTCCAACCTCTGACTCTTCCCCCATGCCTGGGGTTCTGCATCAGTGACCAGAGTGTAGACCTCTCAGGAGGAAGCTTGTATGGTTCTTACGGAAAAGCTGTGCTGTCTAAGTCTTTTAGGAGGGTGAACGCTGAGAGTGACTTGCCAGATACTGAGTATAAGTATGCATAAATGCTCTTAATAAAAACGGGTTGAGATATTAGAAATGGAATGGGGGGGTGCTTGGGAAAAGGGAGAGGCAGTCCTGGGGTGGGGGAGAGGCTGGAGGGAGGGAGGTGGAAAGATGGAGAAGTGCCCAGCACTTCTTCCTGACCCCAAATGGCCTTAGAAAAATGACAACGTTCACGAAAGGCTAGGGTTATTGGTTTTCTTTGGAAGCCAGCAATGGAACTGAGTATTGTTAAGATTGACATAGGCTGGGACAAGAGAGTGTAGTCCAGGCCCAGCAAACATATGGGTACCTGGGTATGAGATAATGTTTAGGTGATGGGCCTGCCATCGAATCATAGTCACATAGCTGGGATTTGAAAACAGAGCCCATGCTTATCACCACTACTCGCCCCTAAGGACATAGTGAGAAAGCAAGGCCATTCTGTTAAACAGATGATTGAAAACAAATGGTCAGACCAAAAATTCATAAAATGAGTTGCTAGGGTTACCGAGGAGGTAGCCATTAGGTCATTTCCTCAAAACCTAGTCCCTAGGTAGTAGAACTTGGTTTTGCTTTTTTATGGATTTAGGGAATCTGGCCTTCCTAGGGCAAGACCACTGAGTGGTGATGGTCACCTGGGGAGGAGGCAGTTCTGCAGGCCCGAAACAAGCTGCCTTCATGGCACCCCAGGCTTTACTTGACCCTAAGCTGCCTCCTACAGTCAGACACTTGGGAAGCTCAAAGGCCTTTTAAGTAAGGCCAGTTCGTGACAAGTTGTACTAGGCCTGTGTCAGGAGGGTATGTAGCGTCTCTAGACACTTTCTTGTTTGTTTTTCTTTAGTTCTCCTTAATAATTAAAATTTTCTGTCAAATAAATAAGTAAAATCTTAAATAAAATTTCCTTTGAGTGCTTTAATTTGAACCAGTTAAACTAAGAGGAACCAACACAAGTCTTTGGTCCACTCAAGCCAGAGGATTAGGACAGAAATGGAGTCCCATAGTGTGTAATTACACAGAAGGGGAGTGTCAGAGAATGAAGCCTGGAGCTCATTTGTGCTCAGATGCTCTATTTGAAGAAGGACATCGATGGTGTAGAGGTTGAAAGCATGAGCTCTGAAACCAGAATTTCTGGATTTGATCTTGGCTTGGCCCCTCACTAGTTAATGATCTTGGGCAAGTCACATCACTCTTATCTGTTAAAAAAAGGGGGGATTAATAGGACCTAGCACACAGGGTTGAGATTAATTAACTCTAGAGAAAGCACTTGGAATAGCTTTGCTGTTTTTTCTTACTGTAAGTCTTGGGATTTCCAGGTTTAGTGTTCCCATGAAGTAAATTTTACTCACAAAGAAAAAAATTAACATGCAACAGTATATAAGAAGGAAGGAGAAAGTGAGAGAAGTAAGATTTCAGATTTTATTACCTCCTCTGCCTCTCTCTATTATGAATTACCTTCCCGACTATGTCTCTGTTTTCCTGCCCTCTGCCTATAGTCCTTTAGTACTCTGTAAGGCAGCTTAGTAACAGGTTATTTTGAAGTTAGCTGCTTAAAATAACAGTAAAAAATTACCGTCTTGCATAGTTCTTGTGGGTCAGGAATCCAGAAGCAGCTTTACCAGGTGGTCCTGGCTTTAAGATCATTGACAGGGCTGTAGTCAAGGTGTGCACTAGGGTTCCTGTTGCCCGAAGGCCCTGTGGGGAGGGGAGGATCCCCTTCCACAGTGACTCACTCGCTTGGTGGCAGGTTGGTGCTGGCTCTTGGCAGGAGGCCTCAGGTTCTTGCCATGTGGAGCTCGCCATAAGTTGGGCTTGAGTATCCTCAGAGCATGGAGGCTGGGTTTCCCCAAAGCAAGTGATCTGTGAGAGAGAATACTGTGCAGAACCCCTCCTGTCTAAGACCTAGTCTTGGAGATTGGACACCATCATTTCCATAGTAGTTTAGCAGTCACATGTCAGCTCCATGCATCATGAGAAGGGACTACACAAGGGCATGAAAATCAGGGGAACTATTTTGGAGGCTACCACGCCCCCATTCTCTCTGCTTTCATCTCTTAATCAGCCACCCCAAATTTATTTCTGAGGCTGCCCCTGTTCCCTCAATAGGTCTCTGTCCATTTTCCTTTTCGAGAGCCCCAAAGGTCTCTCTCCCTATCAATTGTATTGCTTTGGTCTCCTCCCAGTCCTTTTGTTCTCCTGACCAATCACCCCCTGCCTATTCTTTTCTCTCCCCTTCAAATTCTAGAATCCACCACCAGTGATGTTTTCTTCTTAACCTCTTCTTAATCCTCATCTTCCTCTTGACCTCAGCCCATGATCCCCTATTTCCTCTGCCCAAGCCCCTCAGAGTCCCTTCGACCTAGCTGATAACTTTCCCTGTGGGAAGATTTTCTGTGCTTAAATCATAGCATTTTCTTTGGGACAGATAGGCAATAAAGAGTACTAAATGTGTCATCAGCTGCCAGATGGATGAAGAAAGCATTTCCCTGGAATTTAATTCATCATCCCTGTCCCAGTTTAGGACTTTCAAGGCTGTAGTAACTTAAGGCTTCCAAGTCAGGGGCACATCTGTGGACACTGAGGGATAAAATGTCTCATGTTTTGATGCTGAAGTGTATGCCCAGAGGCTGTCTACTGTGAGTATTCTTGTTGGTTGAAAGAAGGTAGGAAAAAAAGTACATTTGGAACACTGTCCAACATCTTGAGATTATAAACTGTCTGATGTGCTGATATTTTATCTGATGATGTCTCCTGGGTCTGCTGGTGGTGAAAGATTTTCCAGATTTGTTAAGTGTGATGAAAGGGCTGGTAGTATCTCATACTGATTGGCAGAGCTAAAATGCAACTCTTTGACCTTTCGAACTTCAAAACTTCTTTTCAAAGCTGTGAAATGTAAATCCACAGTAGCCGCTGACCTTAGACGTTTTTCCTTTTCCCTAGAGCTTTGGTTTTGCTCTGGTATTTAAAGCTAGTTAATAATCCTCAGTACCAAGAGACTGACTACTTTTATACTCTTTTTATTACCACAGAAATGCCGGGTGGCGACTTCATCTCTGAGCGTAATTGATTTTGTTGACAGAAACAAAAACAAAAGAGGGACTAAGCAGTTTTGAAGACTTCAGTGACCTTAACAAAATAAATCATCGTTATGAATCTCAGACACTGTTTGAGGACAGTGATTTGCACATTGTGGTTGCTCAGTAAATAGAGGCATTTGGGGGGTCAGTGGCTCAGTGAGGCTGAAGCCCACCTTCATGGGGCTGGAGGGAGAGTTTGCTGAGCAAATCTGCATAAATGGGATCAATCGTAAGAATTTTATTTGAATATAAGCAACGCATGCATTAATCTTAAATGCCCCCTTATTCGTGAAAGTGGCCCGTTAGAAATTCTTCTTGGTAGTTACATTGAAGATAATTGGATGGAATTAAGACTTAGAAGTTGTAGTGAATTAGCCTGTGCCAGTGGCTGACAGTGGTAACTTCCGTAGTTTGGACTGAAGAGGTAGACACCACTCTTGGTACCCGGGCATCCTAGAGATTGATGATACCTCATAGCGAAAGCAGGCAGACATTTTGTGCAGGTAGGCATGGTTTTAACACCTGTCTGTTGTTCAGAAGCCAGTTAGCCAACACTTTATTTGAAAGGCTTGCTTATAAGGATATGCAGAGATTCTCTGCTGGTTTGGGTGGCATGTAGTCAGTCCATTGAGGTGGCTGCGATACTCAGGAACCAAAAGGCACAGACCAGCAGGTTCCACAAAGCCCCTCTCATGGACAGTTGAGTTGGCTTCTGCATGTTCAGGCCGCAGCTTCCATTTAGCCAGATTATTCAATATTTACCACTCTTCACCAGTCACACTAATTTAGCCAAATGAAAGCAAGTCTAAGGTTTGGCTACAGAAAAGAATACTTTTTGTATGTTACCAAGCTTTAGTTGCTGATTCAGATTAATTGTTCTCCTATGTCATTACTAATCGTAAAGTGTTTCAGAGTAAATTATCACAAATCCAATATAAAAGTGATGAAGATATCTGTTTTCATTTTGATTTCTTTTTAATTTCTTTTAGTCCATATATAATTAACATAGTGTTACATCAGTTTCAGGCATACGATGTAATGATTGAACAATTCTATACTCAGTGCTCATCACAATAAATGTATCTTAATCCCCTTCACCTATTTTGCAACCCTCACCTCGC